>JACXGM010005409.1:7230-35154 GCA_016801145.1 Umbra pygmaea | reverse complement strand
CAAATGGGGCATCCTGGCCCACTAAGGTGCCTCAGAGAGCTGCCAGGGGGCCATGAGAAGACAGGGAAAAATAATTAAACAAAACATTGTAACACAAATATTTTACTAAATACATAATCCAGATATAAAATCATAGCAAAATCAAATAGTAATAATTAATTTCATCATTTTTTTTGCTCTGAAATGGACAAAGTAGGAATGTCTGCCAGTTTGGAACGTTTGAAACTGCCTAGTAACACTCACCCGACCTGTCCAAATGTTAGCTACTGTCTCGTGCATTCTCTGTTTAGAGATGTTAATAACTCTAAAGTAGGCTATTGTTCTAGAATATAAAATAAATGGACACGTGATGAATGAACATCCAGACTAGGAGTGAACGACTCCAGGATTTTTGTAATTGATTCTGAATCCGGACACCATTTGGTGTGAGTAGACTTGAGTTCAATGTTTTTTTGCCAGTTAAAGTGGCCGGCATGTTATCAAGACACGCATTTCATGAGCTAAACTGACGAGGATGCACTCACACAACAGCGTATACCTGTAGTGTCCAAAAACATAGACAGTTCTTCTTTCATGCAGTGGCATATGAGCTAATAGGTGAGTGTTATTACCGTCCAATCAGTGCCTACTTTTACAAAGTGGCTGTTGTCCAATGCCTGGGCCATGGGCACCTTTTACCATTCTCTGCAGCAATTTTATCAAACAAAAATCGGACACAAATCATTTTAATAAGAATCACTTTATGAGTTAAATCGTCAGGAATCTGTAATTGAATGAAGAATTTTATGCCTTCATATGCTGGGAAAATATTAATTTCCACCTCTGGAAAAAATTAAGAGGCAACTGCAAAATTATCATTGTCTCTGGTTTGACTATTTTGGGTAAGTGTTTTGGTAAAATGAATGAAAATGTTTGTTTTATTCCATTAACTACTTACAACATTTCACCCAAATTGTAAATAGACATATTGTCATTCAGAGAATTTATTTGCAGAAAATGACAACTGGCGAAAATATCTAAAATGATGCAGTTTTGTCAGATTTTGAATAATGCAAATAAAACAAGTTACATTTTAAACAACACAATACTAATGTGTTAACTTAGGATGAGTTCAGAAATCAATATTTGGTGGAATAATAATGATCCTATAATAACAATAATTGGTTTTCATGTGTCTTTGCATGCTCTACACCAGTCTTTCACATTGATGTTGGATTTATGCTACTCCTGGCACAATTCAAGCACCTCTGCTTCGTTTGATGGCTTGATTTTTAATGGTAGAATTTGTGGTGATATATATATATATATAGGACACAGTAACATTTCGGTAGTGAAATGAGGTTCATTGGATTAGCCATTAGCCTAACAGAAAACGTGCAATATGCATCACAGTAAAATTAGACAGGTGCATAAATTTGGGCACCCTTGTCATTTTGTTGATTTGAATACCTGTAACTACCTAGCACTGATTAATTGGAACCACAATTGGTTTGGTGAGCTCGTTAAAGGTAACTCTTGCCAAAATGCAACCTTAAGGTATTTTTTTATGTACCCGAGTCAAACTTTCATTTCAAACATAATTAGTATGGAAAAGCCACTTAAGATTTTCCCAATTTTTTCAGTTTCGGTCAAATTGCCTTTTGAACGGGAGTGATGGGGCACTAATATGATAGCATCAGAATCGCTATTTTTAAAACACAAAGAAGACTTGGCACAACATAAAACTTTGCTCAAAGTATCACCAGGGGCTGAGAACATTGTTTGTGTATACAGAGTTTACTAAAAAGAAAGGTTTTGTACAACTCACATTAGCAGTTTGTGTTTCTGGTGGCTCCCATTTTGCCAGTCAAAACGTTTCGATCTTCGAATGCGAATGAACGGACAGCATAGAAGGAAATGTCATGAAGTTGTAATTCATGAAAAGCATGATAAGTTAGGAATATCAATTAAAATAATAACAAGGGGTTTCATTTAAAATATAATTCTAAATATTCAAATCTTATCTGACGTAAACTCTTGCTTGAAACTTTGTAATAGGACTGGGCGATATGGCTGAAAACCGTATCACGATATAAGTGTTTCATATTGGTCGATATCGATAATTATTGATATGTTTTATGACCTGTTTAGAATAAGGAGCAGGAAAAAAATATTAAATTTAAACACTTTTATTTTAAACTTAACCTTATAACCCCCTTATAGACAGAAATGTCAACACAACCATGGAAAACACTCAAATAATTAAAATTTAAACATAAGTCTAAAATCACAATGAACACTTTTTTCACAATGAACAACAATTATCTGTTACACTAAGATGCAAAACAAGTTTACTCTTACAAACAAGTTTACTCTTACATGATTGGTTGTTAGCGTGTCACTCGCTAAGTTGCTAGGTTACCAGAGTGTGAGTGCGTTTGTTTCTTCTGACGAAGAAAAGGAAATTATCTAATGTTTTATCGAAAGCATATTTTATTGATATTGAGTCTATCGCGAGACATATCGTTATCATTTTATTGCCCAGCCCTACTTTGTAACACCGGCAACAAGTACCCACGCCGCGCGAGATCTCACGTGAATTTTCCTCTTTTTGATTTTTGTATTATTTCATATGAGGCTCCTTTTTCACCTACAAGGTCAATATTGTTTTTCACTAACGACAAAACAACGAATTATCTGTGCATTTATATGGAACTAAGCTATAGGATTGTTCCATGTTTACTCTCCTCCCTGTTACATTCAGAAATTGACACTTTTTGACTGGCAAAAAGTTTTTATAAACTCTGTGTACACAAACAATTTTCTCAATGCTCAAGTTCATGTGTGCTTCTTCCCATGTCTTTTAATTTTCTACTATGAAATAGCCAGTAATAACAAAGGCTTTTTATAACTTCAAGAAGAGAGCCTTGGATTTCTTTTTTTCTACAATTCATTGAAGTCCCTACCCCAAAGAGCACCTTCAAACATCTGACTACCTAAGCACACTGGACACACTTTGTCTTTGACTCGGGTACATTAAAAAAGACCTTAGGTTTGCCTTTTGGCAAGAGTTACGCTTTACGCCTTAAATTTCATATACAGGTGCATCCAATCATGAGAAAATATATTTAAGTTGGCCAATTGCAAGTTGTTGTTCTCTTTGACTCTACTCTGAAGAGTAACAACATGGGGCCCTCAAAACAAATCTCAAATAACCTGAAAACAAAGGTTTTTCAACATTATGATTTAGGGGAAGGCTAAAAAAAGCAAGCGCAGAGATTTAAGCTGTCAGTGTCCACTATGAGAAAATGGAAAACCACAGGCACAGTTTTTGTTAAGGCCAGAAGTGGCAGGCCAAGTACAATATCAGAGAGGCAAATGCGAAGGATGGTAAGAACGGTCAAAAACAGCCCACAGACCACCTCTAAAGACCTACAACATCATCTTGCTGCAGATGGTGTCACTGTGTGTCGTTCAACAATACAGCACACTTTGCACAAGGAGAAGCTGTACGGGAGAGTGATGTAGAAGAACCTTTTCTGCACACACGCCACAAACAGAGTTGCTTGAGGTATGCAAACGCACATTTGGACAAGCCAGCTTCATTTTGGAAGAAGGTGCTGTGGACTGATGAAACAAAGATAGTAATTTGGTCATAACAAGGGGCGTTATGCATAGCAGCAGAAGAACACAGTGTTCCAAAAGAATCACTTGCTACTTACAGTAAACCTTGGTGGAGGTTCCATCACGCTGTGGGGCTGTGTGGCCAATGCCGTCGGTACTGGGACTCTTGTTAAAGTTGAGGGTCACATGGATTCCACTCAATATCAGCAGATACTTGTGAATAATGTAATCAGTCACAAAGTTGAAGTTATGCCGGGGCTGGATATTTCATCAAGACAACAACCCAAAACACTGCTCAAAATCTACTCTGGCATTTATGCAGAGTAACAAGTACATTGTTCTGGAATGGCCATCCCAGTCCCCAGACCTGAATATCATTGAAAATCTGTTGGGGGATTTGAAGCAGGCTGTCCATGCTCGACAACCATCAAACCTAATTGAACTGGAGATGTGTTGCAAGAAGGAATGGTCCAAAATACCTTCATCCAGAATCTAGACACTCATTACAGGCTATAGGAAGCATCTAGAGGCTGTTTTTTCTGCTAGGAGGCTCAACTAAATATGGATCTGATATTTCTGTTAGGGTCCCCAATTTTTTGCACCTGTCTATAATTAGTTTTGTTGCATATTGCACATTTTCTGTTCATCCAAGAAACCTCATTTCACTACTGAAATATTACTGTGTCCTTCAGTTATTAGATAGATCAAAATTAAATTGCTGATCCGAACACCTAATTATTTATAAATGAAAATCATGGAAATTGTCAGGGGTGCCTAAACTTTTGCATACAACTGTATATTTTTTTATATTTTCATAGAAATTGTGCAAATCAGGCAGATTTTGTTTGATCTGCTGAACTATGAATATTTTTTTGCCTTTAATTGTTGACAATTGATTCTTTATTTGCTCAAAACCTTTTTCCTTCCTTTTTTTCCCTCTATTCCTTTATCTAGGAGTCTAAAAAGCCTGCCATGCTTGCCAAAGGTATTTTGAGCTAACATCTATCCACATTTATTCAGGGTCAGTGGGTAAGATATTGTATTGTATATCAGGGTTGTCAAATTTTACAGCTGCTATGAAAGTGAGAGTTTATATTATATATTTATATATTATGTAATATAGTATAGTGATAAACCATTTATATTAGTTTTGTGTGTGTTTAAGTGTATTATAGTTAAAATGTACAGTGCCTTGGGAAAGCATCTAATTCTCTCATATTCCAAAGTTATAGATGGTAAGTTAACATACTGTTGTTTATATCTAACTTTTTTTAAATAATGTTTTATAAAGATTAACAGGAAAAATAACAGTAAAGATACTGTGTCTAGAAATATGTCAATACATTTTTACAATTTTAACCCCCCCCCAACATAATCCCCGGCCCCCATACCACCCTCCCTTGCTAACCATCCCGACCCGCCCACCCCACGCAGAACACCTAGACAGACAAACAACACACTAACATAAATACAAATATATACAATAACAGGAAGAAATTACACTTGTGGACTAGGAGCTTCATATGATCTGACTCTGCAAGCTATTAAAATAGGCAATAAAAGTCTGCCTTCTTTCTAAATATTTTGATTGTGATCCCCTCATGGAATTCAGCAAGAGGGAATCCAAACCTCGCTATCAGAGGGCATGGCGTTAAATTGATTTTGAGTGCTTCTGAAAGGTTATAGAATACAAATGTCCAGCAATAGCTCAATTTCGAGCAGGTAAAAATCATATGGTAGAGGTTGCATGGGGAGGAATGACATCTGTCACACATCCATCACTGTGGGATACATTTTGGACAGTCTGGACTTAGAGTAATGAACTCTGTTGGTCACCTTGAACTGAATGAGTCCAAGTTGGGCACAAGATGAAGTGGAACTTGTTCTATCGATCAATCCATCCCAGAAATCATTTGAAAATGTAAGACCCATTTCTTGCTCCCAAGCAAATTTAGGTATACTAGTGGAGTGCTTATCGCAGGACATAATCCAAGAATAAATTTGTGAAATTACTGATTTCTGTTGAGGTAAAAAATTAAATAGCCAGTAAACTTAGAGGAGAGGAAATGTCTCATCTGCAAATATCGTTTATATTTACCTTTTAAATTTTTTTTGTTTATTTGTAACAATGTACAGGAGACACAGATATAATTACATATACACTGAAAATGTTGTCCCACGGCTCAGCAACTCAGTTATAATAGTAGAAAACTAGAAGGAATACAAAATGTAAAGACTAAAAAACAATAAGGAATAGAAAATGTAAACACTAAGATATAAGGGGGTGACAGGAGAGTAACAACATATACACATTATGTACAGTACATGTATGGAGGACCAAGTCTGCCAAAATAAGAAATAAATATATAAATAAATAAATGCTAAAAAAATAAATAAGCACACGATTAAATGCACACAAAATACAGTAAATAAATAAATGTAGGCTGTAATTAAATTTTACAATGAGACATAAATGTATATACATCTTTTAATTAGCTTCTTTGTTTATTCACCTTTGTAATAATTACTTTATTTATTTATTGTCCGTATAATCTTCAACATTATTTATTAATTACTTATTTTTTGAATGTATGTACAGGTCCTTCTCAAGAAATTAGCATATTGTGATAAAGTTCATTATTTTCCATAATGTAATGATAAAAATTAAACTTTCATATATTTTACATTCATTGCACACCAACTGAAATATTTCAGGTCATTTATTGTTTTAATACTGATGATTTTGGCATACATCTCATGAAAACCCAAAATTCCGAAATTGAAATGTGACCGGCCAGCACCCATCTGGTGGTATATTAACGTCATTGCACTCTGTGTAGAGGAATAAACAGTGAACGTTGGCAGCATTGCACAATTCCACAGTTCCACCTGTAACTACCTAGCACTGATTGATTGGAACACACAATTGGTTTGGTGAACTCACTAAGCCTTGAACTTCATGGACAGGGGAAGCCAATTTGAGAAAAGGTATTTATGGTGGCCAATTGCAAGTTGTTGTTTTCTTTGACTCTCCTCTGAAGAGTGGCAACATGGAGGCCTCAAAACAACTCTCAAATGACCTGAAAACAAAGATTGTTTATGTTTAAACAAACATTATGGTTTAGGGGAAGGCTACAACAAGCTATTGCAGAGATTTAAGCTGTCAGTGTCCACTGTGAGGAACATAGTGAGGAAACGGAAGACCACAGGCACAGTTCTTGTGACCACAGTCACTGTGCATCGTTCAACAATTCAACACACTTTGCACAAGGAGAAGCTGTACGGGAGAGTGATGCGGAAGAAGGTTTTTTACACACGCCGCTAAAAGAGTCGCTTGAGGTTTGCAAACGCACATTTGGACAAGCCAGCTTCATTTTGGAAGAAGGTGATGTGGACTGATGAAACAAATTGGAGTTATTTGGGCATAACAAGGGGCATCATGCATGGCGGAAAATGAACACAGCGTTCCAAGACAAACACTTGCTACCCACAGTAAAATTTGGTGGAGGTTCCATTATGCTGTGGGGCTGTGTGGCCATTGCCGGTACTGGGAATATTGTTAAAGTTGAGCGTCGCATGGATTCTACTCAATATCAAACCTAACTGAACAAGGAGGTATGGTCCAAAATACCTTCATCCAGAATCCAGACACTCATTAGAGGCTATAGGAAGTGTCTGGAGTGTCATTTCTGCTAAAGAAGGATCAACTAAATATTGTTGTGATATTTCTGTGGGGGTTCCCAAATGTATGCACCTGTGTAATTTTGATTTGATGCATATTGCACATTTTCTGTTAATCCAATGAGCCTCATTTCACTATCAAAATATTACTGTGTCTTTCAGTTATTTGATAAATTACAATAAAATTGCTGATCCAAACAGCCAATTATTTATGAATGAATATCATGTAAATTGTCAGGGGTGCCTAAACTTTTGTATATGACTGTAACTACAGTATATGAAGAGGTGTGTGTGTATATATATATCTACAGTATGTAACAAAAATAATAATAACAATAATGTAACAACAGTAAAAAGATTTAAAAATGTGCCGGCTATGAGTGGAATATGAATATTATACCTAGGAAAGAAACTGTTCTTGTGGCGGTAGGTCTTTGTCTTGAGACCTCAAACTTCTGCCGGGGGGAATAGTTCTGAATAGTCAATTTCCATGGTGAGTGGGATCAGCCACAGTCTTTGCTGCTGTCCTAGATCTGGAGGCATGTAGGCCCTGTAACAGATCGCAGCCAATCACCCTTTCTGTGAAGTAAATTATGCACTGTAGCGTGCCCTTGTCTTTGGCCAAGATTTCATGGTACCAGACAGTGATGGAAGAGGTCAGGATGGACTCTAAGATGGCAGTATAGAAGTGCACCATCATGGTCTTTGACAGGTTGAACTTCTTCAGCTGCCGCAGGAAGTACATCCTCTGTTGTTATTGGTGGAGATGGTGGTGCCCAGGATGCCAATAGACTCCATACAGCTAACTGGGGAGTCACATAAGACAATGGGGGAAGGCCAGCTGGGCTTCTCCTGAAGTCCACTACTATCTCTCTTCTTTAGGGCATTGAGCTCCTGTTTGTTCTGACTGCACCAGTACACCAGATGGTCATTCTCCAACCTGTAAGCAGTCTCGATTAGAAATTAATCCGATGAGGCTATTGTCATCTGCAAACTTTAGGAGCTTGAACGAGTGGTGACTGGATGTGTAGCTGTTGGTTTACAGGGAGAAGAGGACGCAGCCTTTAGGGGAACCGGTGCTGAGGGTCAGGGGGTCAGAGAAGTGTTTCCCCACCCTCACATGCTGCCTCCTGTTGGACAGGAAGTCTGTGATTCACCTACATGTAGATTCAGGAACTCCCTGTTGGGAGATCTTGTCCTGGAGCATACCTGTTGGCTCTGTAGGCAAACTGCAGTGTGACAAGGTGTGTGTCAGTGAGTGTTTGGAATTGGGACAGCACAGTGCGCTCAAATGACTTCATAGCAGAGTTCAGGGCAACTGGTCTGTAGTCATTAAGTCCATGGCATGTCTCCAGTGAGATAAAAATGTCAGTGAACACTGCAGACAGCTGGTCTGCACAGTTCTTCAGGGTGAAGGGTGAGACCAACTCATGTCTCACTGTCTTGGGGTGGGTGATTCTGTTGTGTCCTCAACAATGGGGAGCTGGAGTACTGGGCCATTGGGCTGCTGTAGGTAGATGGACACAAATGCAGAAGGGATGTTGTCATGACTGTCCGTTTGTCTTTTAAATTAGCAGTAGTACTTGTTCAGATCATTTGCAAGTTGCAGGTTGTTAATGGAGTGGGGGGGGGGGGTTGGCTTGTGATTTGTGATCTCTTGCAGGCCTCTCCATACAGCAGCAGGATCATTTGCTGAAAACTATTGTTTTAGTTTTTCTGCATAGATACCCTTCACTTTTTTAACTGCCTTCCCAAAACTGTATTTGGCCATTCTGTAGCCACATATATCCCCACTTCTGAACACTTCCTCTTTTGCCAAATGTAGATGTCTGAGCCATGAACCAGGGTTTGTCATTGTTGTAGCTCACCCTGGTCCGACTAGGTAGACAGCTGTACTCTCAGAAACTGATTTAAGACTAGGGCTGGGCAATATATCAATACTATATCGATATCGTGATATTAGACTGATTATCGTCTTAGATTTTGGATATCGTAATATCATGATATCTTTTCCTGGTTTTAAAGGCTGGATTACAGTAAAGTGATGTAATTTTCTGAAATTACCAGACTGTTCTAGCTTTTCTATTATTTGCCTTTACCCCCACTTAGTTATTATATACACATTAATGATGATTATTTATCAAAAATCTCAATATGTAAATATTTGTTTCTAAGCACCAACTATCAACCCTACAATATCGCCGCGATATCGTGATATTAGTTTTTTTCCATGTCGCCCAGCTCTATTTAAGACATTTCAGCATCTGTATCCAGACTGATTGTGGCAGACCTAAAAATGTCCCAGATCAGAGCAGTCCAGACAGGCACGCAGAGCCTCTGTTGCTTCGCTGCTCCAGATCTTTGATTGCTGCACAACAGGCTTTACTAGTTTTCGTTTTTGACTGTATATGAGTATCAGGTGGACCATGACGTGATCTGAGAGACCCAGAGCAGTAGATGTAAACTTCCTAAACAGATGGAAAGGCCTACCTTAATCACCAGATACTCCAGATTGGCATCGCAGTGGCTCAATGTAATTACCACATCTGTACAAGCTTTGTTAACATAGATACAATGTCCACTACCTTTGGTCTTACTGAAGTCTTTTGCCGTTCTCTTAGTTCTAAAGATTGAGCTCCCCTTCAGCTTGATAGCATCTTTGGGAGTACACATGTTAACCCATGTTTCCTTAAGAATATTAACATTGTAATCCATAATCCTTTTTGTGATGTGAGCTGGAGTCTAAATTCATCTATTTTATTTACCATGGATGTACATTAGTGAGGAAAATGCTAAGTAGGGGCAGGGGCAGTGTTGGGGAACTAGTTACTTTACTTAGTTCTCTAAAATGTAACTATGTTATGTTACTGTGTTACTCTTTATTGAAAGTAACTATATTAAGTTACTGCTTTACTCTTTATTGAAAGAAATTTGTTAAACTACTTTAAGTTACTTTTTTAAATGCTTTTTACGTATGCTTTTTGGTGTGTTCAGGTTTAGTAAATAGTAAAGGATAGAGTCTCCGCACACTCAAATCAATGCCAAGTGTTTTTATTTTAAGCTTTCGGCTGTTTGACCTTCATCAGAAAAAAATTGTTATGTAGTGTTCAGGTTTAGTGTCATACAATACTTGTTGGACAAAAGTATTAGAGTTAACTGTCTTTCTCCAAAACAGAATAATATAAGCTTCACGATGCAAGTGTATGTGGTGGTGGGGGGGGGGGGGTTGAACCAGGGATTTGACTCCTAGTAATGCTACTGTAATTAATGGAGACACATAAAGAATACATTGAGCAGGCCTGAACCAGAAATATTGAGTCTAAAGGGTACAATTTACATCTTTTGGGTGGCAAAATTATAGGCATTCTGAACATGTGTTTATTGACACAAATACAAACGTTCTGACTACATCTTACTTGAATCCTTGCACACCTTATGCATGTAAAACAAACAAGTGACAATGACCATAATATGCACTTGTTAAACCACATTTGATGTTTTCTGTGACATGCACGATTTCAGCATGTGTTTATTGGAATAAACAGTGAAGATTTAACTTGAAAATGACATGCCTCCACTGGTTGTAGACGCCATAACAGAAAGAAAACCATGTCAGTACAAATGTTTGAGTGAGACAAACGAGGACAAGCTTTCCGTTTTCTTCCCTTTCAACAGTCAATTGCACCTGATGCACAGCTCACAAGACACATTTATTTATCCCAGCTTTTTGATTGTTTGGAAATCTTGTGATTATATCCGGTAAATGGGTCAATGACGTATAAGGATTTTCAACAGGCCATTTTTAAAATACAAAAAATAAGAAAATCTATTGCAATTGTTCACTCATTAAGAGTGTTGTTTAAATATACATTCATATAAAAATGTTCTATTCAGTGATTTTAATGTATTTTTATATGGATTAATATGGCGTGGCCTTAAAAAATGTCATGTGGTGAGAACGTGAATTAACTTTAAATTAATTAATTTCTTTAAAATGCTTAGCATTTGTTTTACAATTTTCCAGTAATATAAAGTGTTAAGAAACTAAGTATTTGCGTTACTTTTGAGTTTTTGTTAATATTTATCTCGTATTTCTGTTCTATAATGTCACAGTCACCTTCTTTGATGTAGATCAGGACATATTTTTCCTGTAAATTGCATTTAACTAATACAAATGTTTTAAAAATACCATTCCCCTAAGCATATTTTATCAGTGATTAATATTTCAGCCACAAAAATATAGTATTTTATTTTGAATTTAATACAGTTATTGCCATTATTGGTCGCACCACATGATGAGTGGTCGCTTCAAATGATATTAAGACTTCATTACATTAAAAAAACATCAATAAACAATAAATTCCATACAAAAAAGATTTAAACCAGATTTAATAAAAAATGTATGGAATTTTTATGAACATTTCATAAACATTTTTAAAAATAAACATCATTACATACATTTATAATTGTAGCACACATTAGTGGCCTTGTTTTGAACAGAAATGTTATTTAATTTCATTACCTAACATTTCATCATGCTACTGATGGTTATTTGGATTTTACGTCAGGCATTTCTGAACTTTGCCCAATCTTGCCTGCTTGTATAACAGTGTAAACAAAAGTGAGTACAACCCTAAGTGAAAATGTCCAAATAGGGCCCAAAGTGTCAATACTTTGTGTGGCCACCATTATTTTCCAGCACTGCCTTAACCCTCTTGGGCATGGAGTTCACCAGAGCTTCAGAGGTTGCCACTGGAGATTTCTACTGCTCCGTGACGACTATGTTAGAGATGATGAACATGATGGTGAATGTTAGAGTTTTTGCGCTCCTCCACCTTCAATTTGAGCATGCCCCACAGATGCTCAATAGGGTTTAGGTCTGGAGATATGCTTGGCCAGTGTATTACCTTTATCCTCAGCTTCTTTAGCAAGGCAGTGGTCATCTTGGAGGTGTGTTTAGGGTCGTTATGTTGGAATACTGCGGCCAGCGTCCCACTCTCCAAAGGGAGGTGATCATCAATTTGTCACAGTACATGTTTGCATTCATGGTTCCCTCAATCAATTGTAGCTCCCCAGTGCTGGCAGCACTCATGCAGGCCCAGACCATGACACTCCCACCACCATGCTTGACTGTAGGCAAGACAAACGACTTTGTACTCCTCACCTGTTTGCCACCACACACACTTGACACTGTCTGAACCAAATAGGTTTAACTTTGTCTCATTAGACCACAGGACATGGTTCCAGTAATCCATGGTTCCCCCACCCCTTCAACCTCTGCAGCAATGCTGGAAGCACTCATACATCTATTTCCCAAAGTCAACCTCTGGATATGACACTGGGCACGTGCACTCAACTTGTTTTGGTCAACCAGGACAAGGCTTGTTCTGAGTGGAATCTGTTCTGTTAAACCGCTGTATGGTCTTGGCCACCGTGCTGCAGCTCAGTTTCAGGGTCTTGGTAATGTTCTTATAGCCTAGGC
Organism: Umbra pygmaea; assembly: GCA_016801145.1. Lineage (NCBI taxonomy): Eukaryota > Metazoa > Chordata > Actinopteri > Esociformes > Umbridae > Umbra > Umbra pygmaea. The sequence continues at coordinate 22,388 of JACXGM010005409.1, read as the reverse complement.
CATCTTTATCTAGAGCAACAATTTTTTTTTCATGTGGTGCAATGTTGAACTTCCAGTGACCAGTTTGAGGGAGTGTGAGAGTCATAACACAAAATTAAACACACCTACGCCCCATTCACACCTGAGATCTTGTAACACTACTGAGTCACATGACACCAGGGAGGGAAAATGGCTAATTGGGACCAATTTGGTGTACTCACTTTTATTGCCAGCAGTTTTGACCTTAATGGCTGTGTGTTTAGTTATTTTGAGGGGACAGCAAATGTACACTGTTATACAACCTGTACACTTACTACTTTACATTGTGGCAAAGTGTCATTAATTCAGTGTGTCACATGAAAAGTTATAATCAAGTATTTACAAAAATGTGAGGGGTGTACATAATTATCAAAGTGAAAATAATTTGCAAGAATTATATATAGATTTAAGAAACTGTTATTCATTAAATATTTAAAAAGTGACTACATTTCATAAATCTACTCCAAATAATACTAAAATAATAAACCTTTATGTAGAGATAAAAGATAAAGCCCAAAAACCGCCAATCTAGGATGTGTATCGATCAAGGAAAAAGCTCTACAATGGTTGCACCATATGATGTATGATGTTCATTGTTTTTTTGAGGTCATACCACATGATATCCAAATGTGGCAACTACATACCAGCTGTTAAAAAGGTATTTTTTTTCAGTATGTAAGAGAGTTACAAACCTGCTTGCTCACTCCATGGGTCCTTGGAAAACTAGTATATGATTCAACTTACTGTCTTTGAATGGATTTCAACGTCAAAGTTCCAAAGTGGTCATTTCTTGATGGTTGCACCACATGATATTACATAAAATTGACATCATCGGACAAAGTTTGTTTGTGTATTATGATGGACATATACATACAAATTCTGTGTTATTCAGTACAGGGCTAATAATATATAAAGATTTAAGGTAATTTCAAAGACGTTTTCAAGAGAGCAGTCATTGCCAGATGGTCGCACCACATGATATTTTGACACTTTAAATAATAGTCAGGTTCACTATATATTTTTGTGGGAATTTTTTGGGGATTTGCTAAACTATACATTTTTGGAAAGGTTATTGTATAAGGGGTCAGAAAATCAATGTTTTCATTTGCCAAGATGTCTATGTGTCTATATGAATTGTTTTTAAATGGCCACCGTAAAACTTAAATTTGTAATTTCTCGGCTTCTGAATGAGCTGGAATGTTGATTTTAACTGATGAACCCACATTTTCATGGTCAGGGAATCCAATGGTTCTAGTTAAAAAGCTACAAGACGTTACCACCTTTACTCAAACATGCATAAGTGGGTCAAAAATGACCCAGCGTGGTTGTTTTCTTGCAACATCATTGTAATGAAAAGTTGTTCGCATTTAATATTCCATGTTCCTTAAAAACAATGTTTTTTTAATCATCCCATTGAAATACATCCACAATATGGGTAAAAAAACTACACATCACAAGCAGTTGGTCAGATAACTCAGAGGTCCTTTTATTGAAGAGTTTAAAACTAGGTTATGTGAAAAGTGGATGTTCTGGAACTATCAACATGCACCTTTAGACCACAGTATGATTAAGCAACCTTTTTACATTATACAGTAATATTATCTAGCTTAGTTAGCTGTAGTCATATGTGTATAACTATGTTGTTGAAATGTATAACATTTTCTTAGTCAAAATGAAGATAAAACTTACTATACATGTGTTAGATGCTCTGTAAAACAATGTTCTTGAGGGATGACATTTCTGATATAGCAAGTCTGAGGAAGAGCCATTGGCTCGAAAAATCACTGCAAATAAAATCTTTCAACAGGAACTTTGCTACTTTGTGTGTGGATCACTCAGCACGCATTCTAGTAGGTTTGCAATGTACATGTCTTTGTAATCATTCCCACAATAAATACTAAATGTTTTAATGAGTGACATAAAAAATCTATATTTTTTTAAGAACACCTGGAATATGAAATGATAACTTTTCATTACAAAGATCTGGCAAGACAACAATCACACAGGGTAATTTTTTACCTACTTATGCATCTATGGGTTAATGTGGTAACATTGTGTAGCTTTTTAACTAGCACCATTGGATTCCTTGACCCTTACAGTGTGGGTTTAGCAGTAAAAATCAACATTCCAGTTTATTAAGAAGTCGAGATATTACAATTTTATATTTTAAAGCAGCCATTTTTTAAACTTCAATATGACATCTGAGCAAATGCAAACATTGATTTTCTGACTCCTTATACAATAACCTTTCCAAAAATGTATAGTTTAGCAAATCCGCAAAAAACTCCCACAAAGATTAAAATCAGAATATAATGAACCTGACTATAACAAAAAATAACAAATAACTAATGGTTTTTGAAATGTTAAAGAGAGGAAATATATAGGAGAGGTACTACTTATACATGGTATTTTTCTGTACATTAAAACCTTATTTTAACTTAAAGAAATGCAGTCGGACAGAAAATGTAGGCGTCACGTCATTGACCCAAATATATATGGTGAGCTGTTAAAATGTAGGCTATGTATTCTTCCATTTTGCCAACCTCCAATCCACATAATGCATTACAATTTAAGTGCAAGATCTCTCCTTTTGTTTGATTGGCGTGGAGTCGCACCAATGAAATACGGACTAAAAGACAACAACGAATAATAAATTATCAACTTGTGTTTTAAAACAGAAAAGGTGAATATAGAATGTAAATTTAACTAAATTACTTATTATAAATATAACTAGTAACTAATTATTTGAATTATGAAAGTAATGCTTTAGGTTACTTTTTACCAAAAAGTAGTCTGACTACTTAGTAAAACGTTATCCCCAACACTGCTCAGGGGTCACCGATCCTGGTCCTGTGGAGCAACCACCCCCAATCTAGCACTTGTGTTTCTAATAATTAGCTGGTTGATAAGCTAAATGAGTCTACATTATGTGCAGATGGAGTGAAAACAGGGTGGTAGCTCTCCAGGACCAGGATTTGTGACCCCTGTGCTAGTTGGTGAGATATTTGTTACAGCCTAGCATGGAGGCCTCTGTGCTTCCCTTGCCTTTATTTATGGTCTTAATGCCGATGCCTGGTGTTTCCTCCCAGTGAGGTACACTCTGATGATCGTGGTGTTTTAGTGATCTCTTGGAGATGCTATGAGTCATCAAATACACTGTCTTTACCTTGTAATCCATTGTCCAGGAGTGTAATGTTTGCAAGGCTGTACTGAGCAAACAGACGATAGACTATAAACTTAGACTATAAACAAAATAGCTCCAACTGTTGGGAGAATTGGTCGGGATCCAAAAACCCAAGCAACTTCAGCTGAAACGGTCTTCTCTGCAAAAAAGTGGTGTGTCTATTTCAAGATGCACAATAATTAGGTACTTGGACAAAATAGGGCTGCGCGGTTGAGTTGCCAGGAAAAAGCAGTTACTGCACCAACAGCACAAAGCCTGCATACAATATGCCAAACAGCACAGAGACAAGCCTCAAAACTGCTTGAACAAATTCATTTGGAATGATGAGACCAAAGTTGAATTTTATGGTCACAACTATAAAAGCTATGTTTTGGGAGGTGGCAACAATGTCTATGACAAAAAGTACACCATCACTACTGTGAAGCATGTAGGTGGATCTCTGAGGATGTGGGGGTGTGTGAGATTCAATAGCGCAGGGAATGGTATCAAAATTCATTGCAAGATTAATGCAATGTTATCAGAAAATATTGGAGGACAATTTGCGCATGGGATGCACTTGGACTGTCCAACATGACAATGATCCAAAACACAAGTCTATGTCCACATTTCAGTGGCTACATCAGACAAAAGTGATGGTTCTAAAACAGTTAGTCCACTCAGAATTTACGGGACTTTAAGGTTTGTTTTCCCAAGAAGAGTCAAAAAGGCAGCTTTACTACCTGAGAAACTATCACTAACAAGTCTCCAAGCTGTCATTGATGCTCTCATGTTTTCTTTAAAGAATGGTACACATCTTAAAAATTCTGACGAGATACAAAACATAAATGTTGATTTCTTGAGAAAAATATATATTGTGTTTTCTGGCATATTTTTTAGTAACAAAAACTCTCACTGGAGGTAGGCAAATGCCTAGACAAGTGATGGACAAGCAGCAAATTGTACCATGTCATCAGCATAGAAATTATTTTACAGTTCCCCTCATGATTGCACTGAATGTTTTGTTGTAAAGTTTTAAACCAATATTAAATTTGTCCGGATATTCTTTTGTCCTCATCACATTATGTTCGGTTCAGTATCACTCCATGATTCTCTGGACTCAACCGGTGATCCTCTGCCCCTTGGAATGGACATAGACTTTCAGGATGAACTGCGAAGGATCCAGAGAGCGGAGGAATCAAAGAAGAGGGAGAAGGCATTACTAGGTAAGATTACATCAGACGTTGTTTTACTGCGATCTAATTTAAAGGATTTACTCAGAGATTACTGTGTGCTAGCTCAGTGGCACTAACTGTATCTCTAAATAACAATGTCAGCCAAATGAATGTTGGATGAACGCTGTGGTGTCCGTTGTGGTAAACTGTCTGACTTCTGTAGTCCAATCCTATGGCCAAAGTGGGGCTAGCGACATGGAGGCTCTACAGGATGCCTACAGACAAATAAGTGGCTCCGTGGAACACTCAGATCACCATCGCCACCCTTCATCACCAGTCAGGAAGGAGCTGAATTTGAGCAGCATTCCTGTTTCTGCCTCTTCCTCTGTACTAGCGGTTCTCAGGGGAACAATTCCACAATCAGCCTCTACCACAGAGTCAGGTGGGTCAGCCTTAAACACGTATGTCCATGGGAAATAAGAACTGTCAGTAAATAGGAGATATTATTTCACCAACATTCATCTGTCAGTATTTAAAATTTAATCAACCAGTTTTTAAAAACTGTAATGCAAAGATATTGGCAGTCATTAGTAAATGTACAGCTGCCTTCTTTTCTCACTGTATATAAGGTGTTGAACAAATTTCAGTCTGGTTTTAGACCAGTACACTATAGTGGTACAGCAACCATATTGGTTGTAAGTGATATTGTTTACCCTGTATAAAAATGATATTTGTAACTCTGTGAGAAATAAAAATTTTCACTTGAATGCAGATGATACTTTATCTGTTGAACAAGCATTTTAGATTTTCAATTTTTATGGGACTCTTTTTTGTAGATCTTTGCTTGGTTTTAAATAGTAAAAGAAAGTATGTTTTTTTTCTAGATCCACAAGCATTGCTTTGGATAATTAAAAAATTACTACCTTGAATTATTCAGTTTTAGAATGTTTTTTCGTATAAATACTGTTTTGTTTGAAATAATAGCATTGTGTTCAAAGAAGTGAGTAAAGCTCACAATCCTTATAATACCTTTTATTTCCATACAGGCAATTGCATTGGGAACACAACACAGTATATTCCATATCAAAATTTGAAAAAAATCTATAAATCAGGTATTCGAGCCCAGGGAAATTGGACTACATTCCACAGTTTGTCTGCATTTTTTGGTTTAGCCTCAGAAACAGCATTGTTTATGTAACTCGACAAGTTTTCTATTGGATTAAGGTCCGGGGATTGGACTGGCCACTCCATAACATTAATCTTGTTGGTCTGGAACCAAGATGCTGCTTGCTTTCTGGTGTGTTTGCGGTTGTTATCTTGTTGGAACACCCATTTCAAGGGCATTTCCTCTTCGGCATAAGGCAACATGACCTCTTGAAGTATTTTTGTGCATTCAAACTGAGCCATGATCCCTGGTATGCGATAAATAGACCCGACACCATAGTATGAGAAACATCCCCATGTCATGATGCTTGCGCCACCATGCTTCACTATAGTCACAGTGTACTGTGGTTTGAATTCAGTGTTTGGGGGTCATCTGACAAACTGTCTGCGTTCTTTAGACAGTTAAGTTTAGATCTTCTCTGATCACCCTGGAGCTCATCATTTGTTGAGTCTTTGCAATTTTGGCTATTCTTCGATCCATTCAAATGGTGGTTTTCCATTTTCTTCTGGTTTTGGTTGTCATTTAAAAGCATTCAAAATCATTCTAGCTGAGCAGCCTATCATTTTCTGCACTTTGTATGTTTTCCCCTCTCAAATCAACTTTTTAATCAGCGTATGCTTTTCATCTGAACAATGTCTGGAACGACCTATTTTACTCAGATTTTCAGAGAAACGTGCACTATAACCAGCATGTACAACATTTGCTGTCTTCGTCCTTGAATAAAGGCCACCTGCCAGACCTATATTTTTTAATTGAATGAATGGCTTCACGGCTTGAACTCCACACTGTTATTATTTTGAACAAGCCCCTTTCAATCAATGATTCAATTACACAGAATCAGCAGCATCCATGTCATGACTGTTGGGTCTGTTGGTTTTCTCTACTGCACATATAAGTAATTTATTTGCCATGTCAAAATATGATTTCTACCAAAAAGAGTCATTGATCTGGTTAGTGATGTTGGACTGCTATTATTTTGAGTACAACTGTACTTTGCAATCTGGCAGGATGATAGGTTCTATAAAAACCCACATCACTCTGTTAGTTAAAAAAATGAAGATAGAAATTTATTTTTTATAGAAACAGAGCTTGAAACTGTTCAGGACACTTATGTCAGTACTTGACTGTGGTGATATACTTTGCATGCATGATTCAGCTACTGTCTTGAAAAGCTTGGACTCTGTATATCACGCAACATTGCATTTTATAACCGGTGCAGACTTTTGTATGCACCATTATCTTTTATACACTTCTGTTGGATGGGATTTATTGTCTTCCAGAAGGCCCAGACACTGGTTAATGTTCGGAGAAATAGCACTTTCAAAGATTGGTTGGTAATAGAGACACATCGGGCACACTCATAAATAGGTGAAACGTTGTTTGTCTACTATGACCCCCACTCTCTGAATGTTTTGCAGGATGATTTAAAAATATGTTGATTAACCGTTTTACTGTAAATTATGTTTGTTATTCTTAATGTGTTTTACATCTGTGTTTGTTCTGTATCTTTGTAAAACAGGGCACCACTGCAATTCAGACCTAGGTTTCCCCTGTATAAATAAAATCCAATAAAAAAATGAAACTGCGTTTGTCCATTTATCGATCAGTTGTCTTGTGTTTTCTCAGAGCTGCACACTGCAGAGGAGCTGATGCATCTCATCCAACCACATATTATGGACGACACTAGCAGCTTTAATCTGCAGCCTGCCAGGTGAGTGTAGAGTTTTCTGTCACACAGAGCAGGAGTAAGGGATTAAAACCAACACCGATCGGTGGTAAGGCAAAGCATTGTGTAGAAAGATGTTAACATTTGATGTATGGTCACAGCGGGGCTCAGCTCAGCCCAGAGAAGACTGGGCAGTCCTATAAGTCAAGACACTCCGCAGAGCCAGGCCCTGCTCCGGACTCCCCAGGCCCTGCTCCGGACTCCCCAGGCCCTGCTCCGGACTCCCCAGGCCCTGCTCCGGACTCCCCAGGCCCTGCTCCGGACTCCCCAGGCCCCCAGACGAGAAGCGTTAGAGAGGAGGAACAGTTGCTGATGCATAATCAAAACAGCCATTCCTCTGATGTCACACATACTCAACCCAGCAAAGCCAAGAGGCGAGAGCTGGTAATTTCCACACAGATTTAACACAAACGTAGCACCTTATTGAGACTTTTTTCCAAATGTAGCTTCGTCTTTATGTATTATTTTATTTTATAAACTTTTTCTCCCCTCCCGATTGGTCTTGCCCATTTGTGCTTCTTCTTGCTGGGGTATCCAGGCAGAGTCACAAAGCCATAGTCAAGACCAAATCATGGACTACCATGACTGAGTTTGTCCTGCAAGGCAGTGACTTAGCCCACTATGTCATGCGGACCCTCATTATGTAGCTACTTTATCATATACTGTATGATGTAATGGGTCGGCAAAAGGAAGCCTGTTGGTAAAAACTGGCTCGCTGCAAATGTTATGTGGCCCACCAAGTAATTTCAGAAGACAAATCTAAGGGAGGTGATTTATTACAAGGGTTCCCAAACATTTTAGCTTGCGCCCCCCTTTACATTATAATCACAACTTGCACCACCCATATATTTTATATATATATATATATATATGCCCATATTTTGGGGTTTTGCTATTAATATATTTATTCATGGGTAAAAAAATTATATGAGTATATCCTTATTCATAAACCTATTCTCTCAAAAAATAAATAATCTCTGCACATTTAAAATCAATGCAAATGGTTTTTAAGAAATTAATCTTTCAGTCGGTAGACCTTCATCAGGAAAAAATACAATACAATGTTGTCAGGGTACACGTCTTAAATAGGACACAGACTGGGTGTGATCGAAAACACCTGTGTCTAAAACATAGAGAGTGCTAGAGGCACTTAAGTAGTGGTACGTACACATTAATACCCTTGAATTATTCGTAAATATAGAACAATGGAAAATAAATAATGAAAATTTTAAAAGAGCATAGACTTTTGATAAAATTTAAGTCATCAAGCGTTAAATACACAATTAATACTTGTTAATACCTGTAATTAATACACAAGTATGCATGCTTTTTAATTTGCCCCGTAAATGCATAATGGTTGTATACTGGCAACAAAAGGTAAACACTGTTTTGGCAATACAGATTGTTTGAGTTATTAACGCTACGGACAGCACTTCCGATATGCAAACAACAGAGCTACATTTTGAAATCGCCCGGAATTCTCCTTTAAGCCCCTGTGGATGTAATGTGTCGAGTGTGTGTACTCCAAAAGAGTTGTTTTTGTGCAAGCTTTTTTCAATATTGCCCCCTCTAGGTGAAACTTTTACATGTTCAATGCCCTGTAAACGCAATGACGCAACATTATGTGAATGTTCGTGAAGTGACAAGTAACAGGATAATTAGGGTCATTGTGCCTAATGATGCTCTTGTGTTTGCCGATTCTCGTCTTCAAACTTCTTGTAAGTTTTTCCAGCATAAAACATTTCACAGGGGCATCTTAAAATATAAATAACTTTGGTAGTGTTGCAGGTAATAAACCCTTTTACCATTAAATAATTTGCATGATCGAGGGTGTGTGAAGTCAGTAGTTTTCAAAGTGTGATTGCATTGGGTACAGTTACCACAAGGGTGATTGCCATCTTTCAATGGCGCTATTAAGGTCTGTTTAGGGACCGTCACCGGGCTTGCTCTAACAAGTGTGTTTCGTAGGTTAGGGCCTTTTTTGTAAACAAATAATGGAGGATCTTTAAATATTTGTTGAATCAGATGTGAGCAGATGCCAATGGCACAGCACAGATTATTTGATACAATGAGGCTTAGGAGTAAACATCGTAATACAAATAACAGAGAAATCCCTCTGGGATTTCAGTTTTGTTCATTAATTCATGGCAGGGTTTTAAATACGCCTCCTCTATACAGTCTGAAGAGTAGCCTCTAACACGAAACCACTGTTTCATATTGGTTGCTCAGCATACAAAATCCTCTGAGGAACTACGTAAGCGTCTGGGTTTATAGAATTGACTCTTAGGTATCCCTTTCTTAAGCAAAGTGGGGTGTGCACTAGTGGCTAGAAGCAAGGTGTTTCGATCAGTTTCTTTTTGATTCACTGTGGTGATCAGTTTCTTTTTGATTCACTGTGGTGATCAGTTTCCTTCTATCCACATATATAAAAAGTGAACTCGAACAGGATCACTCTCCATGGAAAATTTTAAATCAGGTTTGCAGCTGTTCAGAAAGGTCATAACGTCATCCAATTCGACAAGGCTCCCCGTCCATATTAAAAAAATATCGGGAAAATGACGAAAGAATTTCAATATTTTTTTAGAAGATTGGATTAGTGGCCTGGTTGTAGATATGTTGTTCAAAATGGCCCTTGTAGAGGTTTGCTTAATTGGGGGCGAACGTGGAGCTCATGGCCGTGCCATTGACTGATTAAAAATCTTTCTCAAAAGCAAAGTAATTGAGTTTCAGGACAAGTGAAGCCAATTCGCAAATAAAAGAACTGGGTGGAGCATTGTCATTTGAAAGACCTTGAAGATAAAATTTGAGTGCTTCTAGACCGCTTTCATGTAATATTCTAGTATATTAGCTTTCTAAGTCAAGGGTGGCCAAGAGAATATTTTGAGGTAAATCAGTCTTATTAATGACGTCAGTGAAATCTCTGACAAAGGCCGGTAGTTCTTGAACAATGGGCTTAATAAAATGATCAACAAATTTAGATAATGGTTCTAATAGAAAGTCCTTCCTGGGTACCATTGGTCTACCCTTGGGTCTGGTCCAAGTTTTTATGTATTTTAGGTAACATATAAAAACAGGTATTGTTACAATGAAGGTAATCAAATTCTTTTTGAGAGATCCATTTTTGTTCAAGTCCCGATGTAAGGCATGTCATAATGATGGTTTGGTTTTTAGTTTCTTATAGAAATGTTCATTATACAATTGTCGTGGGCTTCGATTTTATAATCAGACAGGTTCTGTATAACAATGGCACTGCCTTTATTGGCAGGTTTAATCTCGACTGAGATTTTGAGATATGAATGATGCCTCACTGAAAGTGGATTTCAGAACATCCTGTTCAACCAATCTACAAAAGGTTAGAATGGAGGGATTGGAGACATAAGGTTTTAAATTTTTTTTTATTTAACCTTTATTTAACCAGGTAAGTTGACTAAGAACAATTTCTTATTTACAGCAACGACCTGGGAGCAATTAGGGTAAAGTGTCTTGCCCAAGGACACAACAACATTTGGCTCAGTCGGGAATCGAACTGGCAACCTTCTAACTACAAGTCTCACTCCCTACCCACTGAGCCATCTGCGCCCCTAGGTGTGATGGTACTATGGGGTTTAAAAATAGTCTTGTCAGGCCCCGGTTTGTCTTCGTTTTCTTGGCTCCCAAACATCTGTCTCAATTAGTTTTTTCTAAAGAAACAAAAAAGATTAGCTTTAATATCGAAAGAACCTGTTAAATGTGTGGGAACAAATGAAAATCCTTTACTTAACACAGGCAGCTGATCGGGGGACAGTACCTTATCAGATAGATTGATCACAACATTTTCCTTTGCTGGCGGGTCTGTGGTCGATGCTTGAGTGCGGTGTTCCCTCTGCTCGTCCAAAACCTATTCTCTGTCATGTCCATGCCTTCGTCTCCGGAAATCGTTTTCGCCAGCCTACCGAGGCCACCTGCCCAAATACCTTTTTTCAGCAACTTGGGGCAACACTATCCAACGCACCCTACCTCTGTTTCGCACCTGATCTCATCACCCTTTTTACATAAGACCGGTTTTGCTGTATTTATTCATTACAAGCTGGTGGTATTGTCCATAATTATACTGTTACTATTCTTACTCTTGTTAACACCAGTCAAGAATTATCAATTTTCAAGAACAAGCTATTTTTTTTTGCTCAATTTGTCTTGGAAGAATGTGATATTCTCGATGTTTCCATACTCAGAATGAATCACATGATAATTGATATCATGATACTAACGATGGTAACACCATACAATCACATTAACAAATTGTCATTTTATTGGTGTGCAGATCTCAACATCCTCCTATCCGTTTGATCCCACTTGATAAGCCCGGTCAATAATATTCACAGACAAAACAAGCAGGGCTCAGCTCAGATTCCAGGTATGGAATTATAACGATGAATGGCGCTAACTAATGTACAATGCAGAAAAAACATTTGTATGGCTTGACATTTGACAGAAAATAAATCTACATGGATAATTAGAACTATAATTAAGCAACTAGGATGTCTGATTCTGACAGCTTGTAGAGAAGGGAAAACATGAGGAGGAAGTGGAGCCATGTGCGTGTTTGGGATATACAGAAGCAGATTTTCCTGCATTTATCCGATCAGGCATATTCCTAATTTAACGAAAAGTGCCATGGAAACTTAAGTGATCACAGAGAGTCAGGACAACCATTTACCCTCTCAAAAAGACTACACCCTACACAGATACCCCCTTCACTGCACTGAGATTTATGGGGGTTTGATCATTATACCAAAGGGATTAATGCCCGCTACTGGCCCTCCAACACCAGTTCCAACAGCCTTTGGTCTACTACACGGGGACCGACCAGTCCCAAACCTGCTTATCTTCAGAATCAAATCGGCAGTGTAATACAGGGTGCTATACATTCATAAAAAGATGTCTTATTATTAAGTCACATTAAGGCCCGATGGAGACATTTACCCCACTAAACTTCTCTTAGGAGCAGCACATTGAGCCTGGAACACCTATCCATTAGAGTTGCCCTTAAGGGAGGGACCATGTAATTCTATGGTAGTGTGACTTATGTCATCTTTTGTACATAGCAAATCAAAGCTAGAGCCAGCCTCTTCATACTACCAGCTAGTAGCCTGTAATGGGACAGTTGTAAGGGGAGGCATTTTTGGGCAAAGGGAATGCTGTTCCCTCATATAATTCTATAATGAAGTGGAAAAGACACATTTTCAAATATTCCATTTAATATAATATGTACAACACGTTAATATAGGGCATATTTACATATAATAAAATGCATATATAAGAACTTAATATGACATTATTTGATTGTGACAGGGACCAGAACACAGGAAAGGTAACTTGTGGTCACTGAGCATGATGTGGTAGGGTAACACTGACACAATCATTAATACATCAGTGCTCTAACCTAACAATATTTAATATATAAAGTCAACATCAGAAGGAAAGGGCTTGCTGTCCCAAAGGCTTCAGTGTGGCGGTCAACTGAAGAGGGAAGAGATATTGCAGGAAATAACGCATTGAGATCATTCGCAGCCATTGTGGCTCGACAACAGAATTGATGTGCTGCCCCTATTATTATGGGATATTTACTTAAGTTGACACACTTTATACACTGCGGACAAGGATACTTGATGACAAATGTTTTTGTCAACAAAACCAAATCTGCACCAAAGGTACTGATCGTAGCATAAATATTTGGTGCCTACATCACTGCTAATTTTTTTTATACCTGTATGCAAGGCACAACTTGGGCAGCTGGCCTTCAAGAGAGGCCTGCAAAACTGGCATCACGTTGTCAGACAGAAGCTCAATACCCACACTCATGCCATTCACCGTTTTGAGCCAATCTGTTTGTAATCATTGTTTTATTTGTGCCCACTATTCTTGTTGCCAGGTTTTAATTGTGCATGTCAGCCTTGGTGGTAGGCTGGTTAGCTGGTGAAGAGACAAGTTAGCCTAGTGGTTAGGGAATCTGACGGGTGTCCATTGTTCAATCCCCCTTCCAAGGTGAAAGATTTGTTGTCCTGTTGGTGAGCAAGGCACTTAACCCTAATTGCTTCCAGGTCGTTGCAAATAAGAATCTGTTCTTGAAAAACAAATGTGCTTGCGTGATATGCTAATGTTACTGCTGACAAAGATGAAGTTGTGGTGCATGGGCTGTGTGTCTTACTGGTATAGGCCTAAGAAGTAAATGAAGTGTATTTTTTTAGACTGGCTAAATGTTCTAATTTTTAACAAATGGAGAATGCAAAGGGGTAAGCCTTGTATTTAGGTGGTTGACCAGGACAGTTGTACAGGACTATTTATAAAAAAAATGAAAAAAATCTTTAGAATGCGGTTGCATAGAAAATGTGTTTCACAATCAGCAGTTGACATACTTTGTGAGTGCTGAAGCATTCAATTAAATTATTTTACTGTGCGAGTCCAGTTACACTGATGTTTGCCAGTGCCCATTTTTAGCTGTGTATCTGATATGAATTTGACATTTATCTATTATACCTCATTTTGTAATATATGATCCCTCCAAACACAGTTGCCGACCCCTTAAGTACAATGTGGACAGTGATATGGCAAGGCCTTTTTTATCTACAATAATGTGTATTTGCTATAGGTTTCTGGACCATGTGCTATAACTGGAGAGTCCACATTGTCGTTGAAGAAGCCTTATGTTGCTCCTGGTAGAGGCCGAAGATTGAAAAGTGCATCATCAGCCATGGCCAGTAGGACCTCTGGACATGGTAGGCCTGGTCTTACCAGAGCTGATTTTAGTTCTGCAGCCAAGCCCCCGTTTCCTTTAACCCAAAAGGATGCTCTCAGCCAGACCACTTATCAGAGTCTCGACCCTATCTTCTCGGAGGAAGCTAAAGGTAATGGTACTTATTACATTTTGAGGTAGTAAGTGTGTGACAGTGATACACCTTGAACCTGCCCAAAACATACAGAGGGCACTGCACAAAATGGACAACATGTTGACATATTATTAACAATCAATACATTTCTTTTTTCTTCTCTGTTAATTTATTTGTTTTGCACCAGGCCACATGCTGGTAAACCGCTCCATTCTACAATTGCTGTTTTCTTGTTTCTTTTGCCTTCCTGCTCCTGACATTGGATGTGCAATGTTTATTTGCACCTTTTTCTAGCCACCAGTTTGACAGATTTCATGGTGGATGGTTTATAGAATGGCATAGGGTTAGTGAGGTATCATGCCTCAATCACTAGACTCAGATCTTTGTGTCGCAGTCACACAACATTAATCTCTCCATTGGCCCCCAGCAAAAAGACCCTTCATTTAGGCTATTACTTGTATGTTCATTTAACACTTTGATGTAAAATCATGAGTATGGTGTTTGTATGGATGTGAATCCAATGACCATGTCTTTGACAACAATCAACTGCATTACAGCTAAAAACATCTCTTACTGCACAGTGATTTTTTCCATGCTAGCCATGCCACCAGCTTATGTGAATGGTGTGTACTATTTGGCAGAGCATTGTGGGCTTTTCTTGTGTTGGCTCTGTACATTTAAAATAAAACAATGACAGAGGTAAAGGTGCAGACAGACAGCTTTAATTTCAGGTTATTTACATCCATAAACTTTTAACATTGTATGAATTAAAAACTTTGGTAACACTTTATTTTGAGAGTCCATCTCTAGATGCTCTACATATTATCTGCATACTGTCAACAACATTTCAACAAACTATCTACTAACCCTAATCCTAACCTTAACCATTCCCCTTATGTTAAACCTAACCTTAACCATTACCCTAAAACATATTCTAAACTTACCCCTACCCTTAAAATACACAATTAGTTGCTTATCAACAGATGGTTTGTTGATAGTTTGTTGATAGTCATATCATCAACAAACTATCTGTAGAGCACATACAGAT
>JACXGM010005408.1:0-28824 GCA_016801145.1 Umbra pygmaea | reverse complement strand
TCTGCTCCTAGTAACCCAGTAAAAAATCATACAACCTGTGCAACCTTGTAGTACATGCAATAATAAAAAACTCCCTTTATGGGACAATCAAGAAAAAAACAACGTCATATCATTTGCTATAGTATATGGTTGAGTTACATGAGTTTGTCTGTTGTCTTCACCGATCGGGCAATGGATGTGTGGTCGGTCCAGTGAGGGGTATGACCCCCTTTTTCCTCTCAGGAACCACTTTTTTGTGTTGAATATTGGGTGAGAGAATGCCAGGCCTCAAGCCAGCTTTTGAATCTGCCATTATCCATCCTGTGAATATTTTATACTACACTATATCATCAGTCAGAAATGCATAGGCATTTGTAACACAATTTCTTAAACTCAATTTGCTGTCAACAATCAATGTCTATCTGAAAATGTTGAGTAGTGAAACAGCACTATAGGCAAAAACGATTGTGCTATTTAGGATAGGGTTGCCAGACACTAGAGTATGTAATTTACTCTCTATAGCAGCAGCTGGTAATACAGCTAACTAAAATAACAGGAAGTCACTGGAGTTCCCGCAATTACTGTATTTAGAAAGCACAAGTGTGTTCAATTGAAACGGTCTATACAGAGGTTCTGAGTGGCATAGTGGGCTAACACCATGAACACACAGTTATTGGAATGTGGTAACTTTCACACAAAAAACGTACAGTCACTACTGCAACTCCAGAACATTCTCAACACATCTATTGATGACAAATTTTAAACTACTTTAAATCATAGTGAATTGATTTCTATGCCTTGTCAAATAATAAATAATGCTGCATTACATTACACAAGTATATCCTAGATGCTAGGTTGGCAAACTTTAGACAAATATCAAGTGGTTTAGCCAGTCTGATTACAGCACAACTACATCCCGATGACCAGGGTTTGATCCTGGTTATGGCATTTCCCACTATGCATGTAGGATGGTGCAGTGCTCCCTGCGGTGGGGGAGTAGGAAATTGGATTGTTGTGCCTTGCCATGTGACTCTCCAGTCAACTCCTTGTGTGCAGATCAGGAACCTGTGAGTTCAATCGCAGAGCTATACACTGTGTGCACAATTATTAGACAAGTCAGTATTTTGACCACATCATCATTATTATGCATATGTTCCAAATCCAGGCTGTATAAACTGGAACACTTATTGGATTTAAGCCTACATCAAGGTGTGCAAATATCAAGGTGTGCATGATTATTAAGCAGCTTCTGTTCCTCAGAAAAAATGGGCCAAAATATACATTTATCTGAAGTCAAAAATGTTAAAAGTGTTTCAGAGGGATGCAGCACTCTTGCTAAGATTGCTAAGATATTGGGGGCATGATCACAGAACCATCAAACGTTTTGTTGCAAAACGTCAACAGAGACGCAATACATTTTTTGAAAAGAAGTCCAGGAACCCATTATTCTCCAGTGCTGTCATATTCCAGAACTGCAACCTACCTGGAGTGCTCAGAAGTACATGGTGTTCAGTGCTCAGAGACATGGCCAAGGTAAGGAAGGCTGAAACCTGACCACCACTGAACAAGACACATACATTGAAATGTCAAGATTGGGCCAAGACATTTTCCAAGACTTTTTGGACTGATAAGATGAGAGTGTCTCTTGATGGACCAAATGGATGGGTGGATCAGTAACAGGTACAGAGCTCCACTTTGACTCAGACACCAGCAAGGTGGGGCACTGGTATGGGCTGGTATTACTAAAGATTAACTAGTTTGACCTTTTCAGGTTGAATATTGACATAGTTTGACCTTTTCAAACTCAACTCCCAAACCTACTGCCAGTTTTTAGACGACACTTTCTCCAAGCAGTGGTACAGGAAAAGTCTTCATCTTTCAAGAAGACCATGATTTTAATGCAGGACAATGCTCCACCTCATGCATCGAAGTACTCCACTGCGTGACTAGCCTGTAAAAGCCTTAAAGATGAAAGAATAATGACATGGCTTCCTCACCTGACCTAAACCCTATTGAGAACTTGTGGTCGCTTCTTAAACAGTTGATTTACAGTGAATAAATATATTACACCTCTCTGAACAGTGTCTGGGAGACTGTGGTTGCTGCTGCACAAAAAGGTGATTGTCAATAGATCAAGAAACTAACTGCCTCCATGAATGGAAGGCTTGTGACTGTTATTGAAAAGAAGGGTGGCTATATTGGTCACTGATTTGTTTTGAAATGTCAGAAATGTTTATTTGTAAAATGTTACATTTTTTAATAATTGGTTATTATTCTCACTTTAACAGATAAAATTGAGATCGGAATCTTTTCATTTTTCATTTAGCTGCATAATTATTCTGCACACTAATACACCGCATTCCAAATTATTATGCAAATTATATTTTACACTGATTTTCCTAAATAGTCGATGCAAATGACAGTTAGTATAACTTTCAAGTCACCAACTGTTAGGGTATAAGTCGAATTTCATTGAACAAACCACCCAATGAAAACTGTTTTTATATAAATAAAAAAATAAAAACTCAAAATGCAGTGTTCCAAATTATTATGCACAAGAGTTTGAAAAAGATGTATAAGATGTATAGAACAGAAAATGGTAATTTGTTGAATTTGTAGCATTAGGAATTCTGATTATTTACTGAAATCAAAAGTTATTTCAATCATACACATCTTAACAGGGCAAGTTACATGTTAATAAAGGACCCCTTCTTTGACATCACCTTCACAATTCTTGCATCCATTGATATCGTGAGTTTATGGAGAGTTTCTGCTTGAATTTCTTTGCAGGATGTCAGAATAGCTTCCCAGAGCTGTTGTATTGATACGAACTGCCTCACACCCTCATAGATCTTTTGGTTGAGGATGCTCCAAATGTTCTCAATAGGGTTGAGGTCAGGGGAGGATCAGGGACACACCAAAAGCTTTTGCTTTGTAATGGCATTTTAGCAGAAACTCTCTTAATCCGATGAATTTGTCTGGCAGTAAACTTCCTCATTATGCTTTTATATTCACAAACCTGTTTGTGCTATGAATCAGCCACAAATCTCTTCAGAGTACGATGATCATGCCTGTGAGCCCAAAGAGACACAATACCATCCATGAGTTTGATTGAAAAACTAAAAAAATAAATTATATTGATGTTCTCAGTTCATGTACGCCAGCCCACACTGGGCTGGTTGTTACAGTATCCCCCCAAAAGGCCACCACCCCGAGGCGGCCAGACCAAAGGGTAGGGCCGAAATAACACCCCCCAAACAGTGCCCAAGCAGACCCCCCCAAAGCACTCACCCAGGTGGCGGTTCCTCTGCAGGCTAGCCAGCTACCCCAGGATGGCAGCATGGGGTGTCACTGGTAGCCAGAGAGACTTTGGCATTGGTGGTGTCTGTGGAGCAGAGGGACCTGGGTCAGGCTGGGGAGGGAGCCCTGGTTTAAGCTGGGCAGGGGAAAGGCTCTGGAGCAGAGGGGGGCCTTATGTCATCGGCACTGTGGAGGGCCCAGAAAGCTCTGTTGCAGAGGGAGACCCTGATGTCATCAGCGGGGAGGCAGCATTAGCTGAATGTTGGTTACAGGACCTGTGCCAGATGGAAATTCCGTGTACACCCACCATGGCTCATTGGTGGGCGTACACGGTGCCATACAGGCCCCTGGTGAGGCTAACGTCGCCTGCCTTGGCTGCTCCTCAGGAAAAAAGGCAGGTAGTGATGGTAACAGGGGTTGCAGTGGCCCTTCTTGTAGGCAAACTGGCCTCACTGCAAGTCCCATAGCACCCCGGCAAAATCCTCCTCAGACTCCTTGTCATCAAAGGCAAATAGCTCCAAATCCTCATTAAAATAGGAGTATTTCCAGGGCTCTGGTGTGACATTTACAGCTGGTTGGAAATACTCCCCATACGACCACATCGGCGGGGTGTAGCCGAAAGCCCTGGGGAGCCTCTGGAACTCCTCCTCCGGAGTTTCTCTCTGCGCTTTGTCTGTGCCAGTAACCGAGAGAGAGCGCACTGCCTGTAGTCTCGAAATCCCTCGTTGTACATTATTCTGTCACGAGTGAGGTGTAGATGAAGGAGAGAGACTCAAGAAGGTAGATGGTAGATGCATATTTATGTTTACAAATAAAACAATAGTTTTATTTGTAAACATAGATCCGGATACTTAATAAATGCAGGTTGCAGGTGACGGCGTAAGCGAGTTTGCACAACAAATATATTTATGAAGCCTACGTGCTCTTAACAGTAAGGGACACTGGCAGCTAAAAACATATTCACATAAAAACTACTAACCAAATGTTATGAAATACGTTAACCACATAACACAATAATAGACAATGTAGTCTAACAGAATAATAGAGGAGTATATGTAGCATATTACAACTGATGTAATATGTTCATATTCATATCATAATGTGGTCATATGTTAGGCTAGCTAAATAATACAAGTAATAATATAGCTCATAGGGCCTGTGTCACGTTTTACTGTAGTCAAATGTAATGATGGGCATAACTTAGGTCGACAAAGAATTAATTCATGAAGACTAACTCATTTGCTTTTTGTCTGAAAATTTATAATTTGTTTTCATGTGTGCTTGAAACTTTTAAATCATCTCTATTATAGAAAAATATATGGTGCCATCATGAGATAGAGATAGAATTAAGCAGTAGAACACAAGGATTCATTAAATTCATTAAATCATCTTTTAAAAGATAGCATTGACTTTGAATGAAGTCGGTTCAATCTAAAAATATAGCTTACCTGTAGTAAACTACTTTTGCCATTGTTTTGTAGCTTAGCTTGCTACATTATCCTGGGGGAAGCTTCAGTGTAGTGAAGTTTCATTTAATGTAGAATAACTAGTAGATTAGCTCACTACATTTTACAAGCAGCTTGCCCAACACTCCACATACCTTAAGCTTAACTCCTGGATATCTTTTCAAACACAACGTAACGTGCAATCAATGACCAACACCTGTTACCCAGTTTGGCCAGCTTATAAAGACAGAACTTACTAGCTTCTCTAACATGGCTGACAGTTGCTACTAATCAGATCTGCAAGATACCTGTCTACACTCTAAAAACAAATGGTTCTTCAGAAGTTCTTCAGGGGTTCTTTGTGGTGGATATGGTGCTATATAGCTAATAGTTAAATAACCTGTTAAGCCCAGTTTGGTTCATCAATGGTTCTTCAGCGGTTCTTTGGGGTGGTTAAGGTGCTATATGGCACCTCATATGGTTCTACATAGCACCATTTTTAAAGATAGGTGCTATATAGCACTTAAAGTGGTTCCCCTATGATTACAAGCCAATGAACCACTTTTAGTGCTATTTAGCACCAGCGTCTGTTGAGCACTACACTCTCTGGTCACTTTATGCTCTCTACATCTAATGTAGCAGAATTCAAATGCACCTTTAAAAGCAATTTTCCATGCCAATCTATAATATTTACTATTTCTACTGTTGTACATTATCCAGACCACTGCTCAGTACATAGCGTTTTATTATTATTATTACTATTGTCATTATTATCTAAAAATTCTTATATTGTTGTAATTCTTTTTGTTTAAGCCCACTGCATAGAATCGCCGTGCCATGTCAAAAGAATTTCTCTGCATAGGATGATGTATGTTATTCGATGCATATGATAAATAAACAACTTTGACTTTGACTTTGACTTTGTTTTTAGAGTGTATCTTAACCAAAAACCCTATTCTAGTGAAGCCAAACTTTGAGAGAGGTGTCGGCACAGAACGGCAAAGGGATATTCAACATATTTAATAAAACTACAATGCAATGCATTAGAACACAAACTAAACCAAAATACACAAATTAAAGAGTCCATGTTCTGAGTTCATGTACGCCAGCCCACAATGGGCTGGGCGTTACACACACAGTGTAGTTGGTGAATGTGTTATCCTTTCATGCATTTACTGACTTACAGTAAGTGTTCCATGTTAAACAAGCATTGTGGTAAGAATCTAATGGCTTGGCGACATGGTTGAAGGAAGCATGTGAGTGCCCAAACAGGGTAATGTCAGAGGGGAATTGGACATGAACAATTGGGATGGGAGGAACATTTGTAAAACAACACGACAACAAAATGGTGTATGCAAAACAAACTGCTAGTTAGTTAGCCAGCTAGCAAGATACATATGCTGCCAGCTTGTTAGCCAGCCTGCAGCCCCTAGCCAAATACTTTTTGCATTCATTCCAAGCTGCTCACTGGCGGTACCACAGTAAATAAAGTGTGAAGTTATAAGAAATTTGCAAAAAGTCAATGTCCAAATATCACAAATCATGTGGATGGATCTCTATATTTCAGGTCAATTATACTCAGTTCTGTGCAGGCTTTCACACCACCTGCCATAGCTTTTTCCAATTTAATATAACTCTCTTTGTATTTAACTCTATTCATGTCCAAGGCAAATGATGAAGAAAGAAATACGCACGTGGTGCCTTTGAAACTTAACGTTGACCAAATCATATGAGTGTGTGTGATTCCATAATGATAATCCCCCATAAAAGCTAATTTTATTTTAATTTCAAACCAGGGCCCCTCTTTCAACTCTACCTGCCTGCCAGTAATTATGACCCGCTGAGAAAGCCGTTGTTTGGATCATCCTCCAGATTGGCTGCATGTTGTTCGTCTCCGAGGCCCAACCAGTAACCATAGCAGGCCAGCCATTCTTGGCACCAAATCGTGCCATCTGTCTCCATCAAATACACATTTACATTACATTTACATTTGAGTAATTTAAAACACACGCACAACGAATATGCCAGCAGGCAGTTAGTCTTCACATTTCTCACCCAGCCCAATCAAACATCACCCATCCAACTATGATGTTGTTCTCCAAGTAACTGTCAGACTTAGGGGCTTATTTTTATCCCAGCGCTGATGCTGTTGTTGTCTAGTGTGAGGTGAATGCACCCCTGCCTGCTACAGTATATCAGCATTGCACCAGCGCCCCCAAGGAAGAAGGCTGGCAGGTTCTGGAAGATTCCAGGGCCAGCCAGCAGGTCCAGCCCCTCCCCTGCACTCCTGCCTCCCATCTGAGCCTCGTCAGCGGAGACATAAAGAGGCGCAAGAAGAGCAGACGGGGGCCAGAGAGGAAATAGCCAGCAGGGTAAATGGACTGGGAGAACAGGAGACGACTGGGAGAAGGAGGGTGGAGAAGCCGCCAAAGAAACAACCATCTGAACCCATACTTCCCAAATAGCCACCCGGAGGCTGCTCCAGAGAAGATGCCGCCTCCACCTCACAGCATTTAGTTTGAGTCCGATTTCGCCCTCACCTCCTCCCCTCACAGTTCTCATTTTGTTAATAAAATGCCCTCCGGGGCTTTGAACATGTCATCTGTGTCCGTTCCCTGTGTCTCTCCCTGTTACACTAACTACATCTTTGGTGAAAGTCGTTGTCCTGAAAACAGAATGTTGAGTTAACGCATGTTGTTCAAGTTGTGTTCATGATACAACAAATTTAGTGCAAGTAACAAACCTAACAACAGAAAATGGTTTGGTTACCTCAAACATTTAACAAATGTCCTGAAAATGTATTTTTTGATAACACCAGGGTTGTGAATGTACAGTACATAAAGTAAGTGTGAATTATATTCATATGTGATTTAACAGGTGAAAATCAAGTCAGTAATGACACAAACAAAAATTTTGCAGAAAATAAATATGAGAGTGTGTGGAAATGTTAACATCCTATGTCAGCATCAAATGTAGAAAAGTGTTTTTTTATACAAGCATCTGCATGCTTTAGTAGTGCAGGCATGTGACATGGAATGTCAGACTAACCTTCACTGCTAAACAAATTCTCTTTTGATGCTGATAGTAGCAAATTAGGCTCTATTTTGATAGTGCCCGAAAACTGCTTCATGTGGGAGGTAGCTTGTCACAACCAATCGGACGGTCACAGTAAAGGTCAAATAGTGTGACCTTAACCAGCCAGATCTCACAAGACTGCTTGCTATCACGCCTCAGCAGGTACAGACAGTCGGCGCCCACATATTAGAATGTCTGGGGAAAGGATATGCAGCAATAATATCTATCCGTCTGCAGTCTCACACACAAACTCACACACGTACACACACATTTACACACTAGTACGTAAACACACCGTCCCACACAGATACACACATGAATGTCAAGCCCAACATTCTGGCCTGTCAGAGCAGTCTGTCCACCACCTGACCAGTGATACAGATGGCTGGTCACCAACAGCAAGGCAACAAAGGAAAATCAAGGGATACTGATGAGGAGAAGAGTCATTCAGATCTTCTAAGTAGACGTCTCCACCCGGAGGAAGGAAACAGGAGAGTTTTCAGCTTAGATTTTAAGACCCCAACATGGAATATGGCTTTAGTAAGCGATACGTCACAATGGGCTGCTCTTGTATCCCACAGCCCAGCCCCATAATACAATTCAGACCCACAATGTTGGACAGTAACATCTTCTAACTTAAAAGTAATCTTGTCATAGCAGAGTGACTGTAATCTCGGTCCACACATAAGTGCTTGTAAGGACAGCATTAACGTGTATGTCCACTCCTAAAGGTTTGCAAAGCACTGCATTTAAAGTGGTGTGTTCATGTGTACTCAGTATGCATACGTGTGCGCTTGTTCGCTGACATGTTTGCAGGGGTCACGGTGTGTGTGTCGTTGTATGTGTGTGAAGGTCTGTTCAGCAGGAATAGGCATTCTGTCCGTCACCCAAAACCTTTAACACCCTTCCCCCGTTCTCCTCTGTCTGTTCTGGTTGCTAATTATAAAGGCAGAGAAAACAGAAGGGCAAGACAGTCACTACCTGACCTTAAGAGAGGGAACAACCAGCTATTATCTGTGGCCTAATGTAGTTAGAGTTTGTATGTGACCCAATGGCACTCTATTCCTCTCCTAGTGCACTTCTTTGGATCAGAGCCCTGTGAGGAATGCCATATCGGTTGGAAGGAAATGAGCCATCAGTTGGCACACAGCCTCGCTATCCCTCTTACTGACTGGTGTTCAAGGTGATTTTCATAACAGTCATATGACAAGGTTCTTCAGAGTATTGCATGATTAGCGGGCTCCCAAATATTCTTCAAAAGCGGTGCAATCTATAGGGACAATGTGTACGATTTGAGAGGCAGTGCATTTCATCTTTTAAAATAATTGCAATGATGTTTGAATTGAAATGCAAAGAATGACATACAGTATATTGTACTGGAATAAAACAGCTGTAACAAGGCGCACGGTTGCAAAACAAATCTACTAAATTAAAGTAACGCTAAACACTACTCGATTGACCCATATGGATCTCTTAGTAGCATTTAATTATTGTTTATCTGAATCTGAGATTGAAACTTTCTAAGCTAGAGCCAGATGTGTTTTGTTGGGTCATTCCAGGTTAAGTATGTTGTATACAGTTACCATTTGCTAATCAATAGTTAGCTAAATCTCTTGCCATTAGAAGTGCCCAATCACGCCGCTTTGGTTTCGTTGAATGACTGTGCATGGATTCCCAATTGACTTTTGTTTGTTTTCTTTATTATCTAACCATACTTATTGACTTCCATGCTTGTTTAAGTGAGCAGAAAGCAAAGACGGCTCCTTCCATGTCCCGTAGATACTTCCAGTAGGATGTCTGTAAGAAAGAGAATATTTTGCTTTCACCTTTTACCACTGTAAATAAACAAAGGTATTAGGCGATCCACGTTCTGCTTTCATCAGCATATCACTGTGAGCTACCATTATGCAAATACCTTCCCCGCTCTATAAACCGAATGTAAATAGTAAACAGAAGCATGTCCTGACTGCGTTACATTCGTAGATCTAATCAACACTGGTCCTAATAATATGAATATTAAGTGAATATTTCCTATTTGTGTCTTATGTTGAACAAATCCCCCTCATTCATCTTCACGATGTGGTGTGCAGAAAAGGGAGCGTCTGAAATTGCTTGAGTTTGAACACTGATTGTGATGGAAATTGCCAGCAGCACCTGCCTTTCATAATGCGTTTCCCGTGTCTCACTGTCAGTAACCTGGCACAGTTCCCTCTTGCATTGCTTTTCGTTTACCACCCTTCATAACCCACTATGTCTGGATACATTTTGTTGTTTACAACTGTGTGTTCCCTAACATGATATGGAGAGTTGAAGATGGAGGCACGCCTTCTTCTGCAAACCTTTCTGTTTTTCCACGCTGCTCTTCAAGTGGGTCGATGTGTGTGAGGGCACATTCACTTCCCTGACAACTTCAGTTAGCTTTGCAGGTGCCTAAGCCACCCAAGAGTCGCTAGATCAAAACGAGACTGTGAAATCCCTGCTGAGGATTCCTCTCCCTTCATGGACAATACTGGCCAATTTGTATGCCTCTGGGGGTTCCAGCCACTTGTCAGCTAGCAGCAGAGTGGAGGCTCAAAAACTAGATTGTGGTAGTCAGCTTGATGCCACGAATTAAACCGCTGCCCCAAGTGGAAGACCTTTCACAATACACAGTGTTCATACAAACTACAAAATGAAATTGTGGTTATTTTCCAGTCTTATAAGCTATATCCCTCATTAGTAGTTCAGTGGAGTTATAAATAGTATCATTGTGCTCACTAATTGCTAAATGTTTATTCATATTTTAAGATCAGCACTCTGCACAGTGGTAGGAATATAACTGACAAAATATTTGGCATAGTAAGTTATGTATCATCAAACTAGCTAATAATATTCATTGTAGGCACAGGCTATTAATGGTCACTGCCTCATAGCTATAAACATGCCCATTTAAGTTTAACAATGCAAAAGCTACTAAAAGATTACAAAAATCCTGAGGAATGTCTAACTAACAGTCAAGCAGAAAAAAGCCCATCTTCGCAGTCCTTTTAGTGCGATTAATTTCATCCAGCGATCAAAACTTTCTCCAGTATTTACTAATATATTTCTTTTTAAACTTATCATGTAGACACTGAGCTAATCCACTTATATTTAGAGGTTGACATAACTACTTTGTACTTTATTGTCCTTAAAGGCAATTATTATTTAACCAGGTGAGCTGACTAAGAACAATTTCTTATTTACAGCAACGACCTGGGAGCAATTAGGGTAAAGTGTCTTGCCCAAGGACACAACAACATTTGGCTCAGTCGGGAATCGAACTTGCAACCTTCTGACTACAAGTCTGACTCCCTACCCACTGAGCCATCTGCGCCCCGTATACATACAAACAGATAGAGCAAGCAACACAACACACATTTATGACAAGTCATTTAAAAATCTAATTGCTGCTGGTATAAAATAATTGTTATATCTATTTAATTTATACAAGGGGAGTTTAAGTCTCCACCCTGAAGGAAGCAGTTGAAATTCATTATGCAATGGGTGAGTGATATTAGAAAGCACTAACCGGCCCTTCCTAATCACCCTCTGCTCATAGATTTGTGTGATAGTCCTTAGGTCAATCCCCACAATCTTACTACATGTTGTAACTATACTAGCCAACTTTCTTCTTTTCTTGACATCAAGATTACCATAACAACCAATAATACAAAAACGTAAAACAGATTAAATAAAAGAAGTATAAAACATTTTCATAAAGGAAGCATCCATGTTATAAGTTTTAAGTTTCCTTAGAAAAAACATACGCTGAAGAGCTTTCATTCTTATAATATGAACTTCAGTTCATCATCGAATATGGTCCCTAAATATTTGTACTGCTTTACCACTTCTACCTGATGTCCCTTTATAACAAGAGGCAACACAGGTACAGAGCTCTTTTTACGAAAATCAATGGACATATCCTTTGTTTTTGAAGCATTAATATTTAAAAATGAAGTATCACACCATTGGATAAAATTATCTACCACCAGACCAGGATCTGACTCAAAGAGAGACACGATTACAGAGTCATCTGCAAATTTAACAATATGTCTCCCATTAAAACTACTCTGACAATCATCTGTATATAAAGAAAACAAAAGAGGGGACAAAACACAACCCTGCGGGGTAAATACACTAATGTTAGCAACTCTGCCACACAGCATTGTTCCTGCAAGCTGGAAAATAATTATACCTAAAATTTTAAGTAAATTTAATCACAGATATCCAGGTGGTTACCTTCAATAGTATCATATAGTACAGTCACTAGCCCATTGGCTGCTACTTACATTTCAGTCATTTAGCTGATGCTTTTGTCCAGAGCGACTTACGGTAAATACAGGGCCATTCCCTTGGAGCAACTTAGGGTAAAGTGCCTTGCCCAAGGACATTTGGCACTGTCGAGAATCAAACTGGCAACCTCCTGACTACAAGTCTGACTCCCTAACCACTGAGCCATCTGCGCTCTTACTCAAAATAAGTACTGAATTGAAAAAAAGTCAGCCATGTTAGCTACTGCCTAAAACATGGTACAGCTTAAATCAGTGGCTATGAAAACAAAAGCAAGGATTTCTGCCATACCTCACCAAAAGACTGCATTCAAGGTAAGGAAAGCAAGAGGCAATTATGCCAGTTGGTTAAGCTATCACTTTAAGTATGGTAAGAGACAAGGGCAACATGCTGTAAAAAAAACCTTACCAATAACGTCAATGCAGTAGATAATATCTGATGTTGAGCATCGTTGCGGCTCTCTCAGACCTGACCTATCTCACCTCCTTCCAGCTTAACAAGCACTTGGCACCAAGCCGGAGTGGTACACCGTCTCCACAGCATGACCAGCTGGCTACACTGAGGCCCATCAAACAGTACAATGAAGGGGGTGACACTTTGGACCAGATAAGAGGAATCACCTCTCTCAGAGGTTTGTCTCTCAAATACACACACGCACATCTGCGGCCGTGGCAATACATCTCAAGTGGAGGAAACTTGAAACGATGATAACTACAGTACTGGGGTTACACTGCATGTCATGGGTCATAGGAGTGATCAGATATTGGCATCCACTGTCTTCCCCTCAAATCCCTCCCTGTTTCTGTTGACAGCCAATAGAATTGAATTGAATTATTGCACTGTACAAACACACGGCAGATAATGAAAACAGAGACCTAATATAAAGCTTTGTGTTCTCAAAATGTTAATAGAAGATTGGATTAGGCACATAGTGAGCAGGCTCTAATGGTAAACACACAATCCCTGAGAAATGCACACTGTTCAAAAACAAGACAAGAGGAAGTTCGGGATTTTTAATGAAACAATTTTGCCCGACATTAAAAGTGGGACAACAAAATGACTGTGGCTCATTATCTTTGTTTAAATCTTTGTCTGCTATTTCATTCCGTGAAATGTCACAGCCCATGTGGCAGCATATCATTGAATGATAAGAAGTTGATTAATAGAAATGCAATTCCGTTTGAACTGGAGGGAGCTGAAATAATCTCTGCATTACATAACATACGGTACACACGTTAGTGGCTCAATAGTAACAGATAGCATGAGAAAGTTGTCCTGTTTCCCAGCTATAGTTTTCATACAATCTCTTAACTATCCTTCTGAAACATGCCAGTACATCATTTTTGACCTATTTATCCCATCACACTTTGATGTTTATACACACAAACACCACATGCAGACATATGCACAAATTCACGACTTAAACCTTCTGGAACTTATTAAAAAATGGAAAATAAACAGATGTGTCCGCGAAATTAGATATTAATTCCTGGCATCAAACAGTGAATTTGACAGTAAGCATGCCTTAGAGAAATAGTAAAAATAGCTGGAGTTACTTCAAAAAACTCTCCCAAAACATTAGTCACAGTTTAAACCAACAAAGCAAATGCTTGAACATGTTTAATTCATTGCTGGTCACCAACAAAATGTTGTAACATTAGTGATAATCACAGTCAAATGTCTTAGATGACTAAGTAGAATTGTACTTTAAAAGTAAATGTATCTGACTAATGTATTGAAATTGGTATAAACTTTTACACAGGCACGTTCCCCCTGAAACAACTTAGCAAGTGTCTTGCTCAACAACACGATGGCATTTAGCACAGTCAGGAATCGAACCAGCAACTGTCTGACTACTACCGGTAATCTGAACAGTGAGACATCGGACGCTCACTGGAGAACCAAATGATTTTTATGTTGTATAGGACAATGTAAACGTTATCCCGGAAGTTACCGTAACCGGTGTTTCCCTAATCGACAATACACTATACCAGTCATATGCAATTAGTTACACTATATTATGTTTAAATATTTTTAAGCATGCAAAAGGAAGTAGGATTAAAAAAAACATGCTGTACAGTGTAATACCTATAATAAAGTTATATACATATATATAGTCAGTGGCAGCCTTTGTCACAGGACAAAATGTACAATCCCATTTTATAGCCTTGAGTCTGTGTTAACATGCTACTGTATGTCACACTTGTTTCTAGCTCACACAATTGGGGTTTTCCTAACTATATTGATTCATTTCCTAACCAGAAAATGTCAGTCTAGTAAACCTGCAATTTAGTCACTGATACACTTACTTTACTTCAGTATGTAAATAATAATGTCTGGGGTGTATTATTAGGAAGTTGTTTAGATAATATGTAAGAAACGTTTTCAGCAGTACATTTAGGCTTCAACATCCATGGTATATATGTTGAAGCCTAAATGTCAGAGAAGCAAACCCAGACTTTACTGATTCTATAACCTGTATTCAATCAATTGTAGCTCCAAACTTGAGGTTTTTAAGAAACAGGCGTCACTGACTGAAAAAAATCGTATTAACTTATGTTTTTTTTTCAGAAGATATAACACTCATTTGCAGCTCAACAGTTGAGGACAGGTTTAACTGTTTTTTTTTAAATTGCAAAACATGTTTATATGTACACAGGAGGAATAAAGTAATGACCCTGATACTGGTAAACCTAACCCTAAAACCCACATGCCAACACGTAAAACCTTCTCCATTTCATTTGACGGTCTCAGCCCTCTTACCCACCCCTAGACGTGTTTGTTTTCTCCAAATCCCATACACTAACTATAACTGAACGATTGTACTGAATGTAAATTTTAGCAAGTAAATTAGAAATGCATTCATGTGGCTAGAGGCACAAGTACTCCTGTGGAGAAGTGGGCAGGGATTAAAAATGTAAATAAAAATGACAAAACAGACAACACAGACAGATGATGCTGGCAACAGTGAAAATATGACAACAAAGAAACAGTGGCTGTGTCTTTGTGCATGCATGCATGGGTGGTGTGTGTATTGGTAGTGTGAAGTAACAATATACTTCCTTACATAAGGCAATATAAGGCATAGACATTGGGTGACAACTTGTAACAACAACAAAACCTAAATATTTGACCAAAGAATTGTGAATGGTAATCATGGAAAAAATGTCATCATAGTGTGGTTATCTATTGTACATGAAAAAAGGTGACATGTCAAACTCCCTTATACAAATTAATTTAGGCGAAAGGTTGTTGAGCATCATGAATTCAGCAATGGTAGAAAAACAAAAATCTCAAAAATGAGGGCAGTAAATAAGTTAATTATGATAATACCATAATTAAGTTTAGATAAAATAAAGCTGTGAACTTGCCTGAGAGTTCCAGGTGTACTTTCCTCTAATGTACACTACAAGACAGTTTGACAGGAAAAATATTCTCCATTAATCAATATTGGAAGTCTGAAGATATTCATGGTACATGCAACTAATTATGCTTTTCTGTGAAAGTGACAAACTAAACGTCTATACTTCTATATAGTTACTAGCTATCTTTAGTATACAGTGCTTTTAAATTGCTGAGAAGCTAGCTTACTTGCTAATGTTACTAAGCAACTGCTGTCAACTGTGGACAGACCTGCATATAAAAATGTAATTACTGTAGCTAATGTCAATCTTCTCATGAATTTACTGCTCAAACGATTACCATACATCACAGGTGTAAAACTTGTTCCAGTGCCTAAATATGACCTGGACTACCCGGTGAGGGAAAATCCTAACCAGTGCTTAATATTAGAATTTGTGAGATTTGTTCTGGGACCTATTTTTGCCAAATCCGCTGGCTCTCAGGCATGATTTGTCGAATTCCGTCACTGTTTGCCGTTGATACTATAAACATTTTTAAAAAAGGGAGAAGAGTGCAATCAAATGACCTATTCTTCCTCACTAATTAGTTTCTGACTGATACAGTTGTATGCAAAAGTTTTGGCACCCCTGACAAATTCCATGATTTTCATTTATAAATAATTGGGTGTTTGGATCAGCAATTTCATTTTAATCTATCAAATAACTGAAGGACAGTAATATTTCAGTAGTGAAATTAGGTTTATTGGAAAATGTGCAATATTCATCAAAACTATATTAGACAGGTGCATACATTTGGGCACCCCAACAGAAATATCACATCAATATTTAGTTGAGCCTCCTTTAGCAGAAATAACAGCCTCTATACCAGTGTTTCTCAAATGGGGGTACATGTACCCCTAGGGGTACTTTGGAGTACTGCAGGGGGTACATAACATTTTAGCAAAAATGCTAATTAAAAAATATGTCATGCATAATTCCTAAAATAATTATACTATAATAATGAATGAATTAAGTGATGGATTCTAAACATTTTATATGTAGCAGTTTAAAAAATGATTTTATTTAGTGAATCTATCACTGCCGGTACTGTATTGTACCTCCTTATATAGACTTTTTTTCTACCAAAAATGTTTTTCGATGGTCAGAGGGTATGTGGCTTAAAAAGGCAATTAAAGGGGGGTACACTATTGAAAAATGTTTGAGAAACACTGCTCTAGATGCTTCCTATAGCCTGTAATGAGTGTCTGGATTCTGGATGAAGGTATTTTGGACCATTCCTCCTTGCAAAACATCTTCAGTTAAGTTAGGTTTGATGGTTGCCGAGCATGGACAGCCCACTTCAAATCACCCCACAGAGTTTCAATGATAATCAGGTCTGGGGCCTGGGATTGCCATTCCAGAACATTGTACTTGTTCCTCTGCATAAATGCCAGAGTAGATTTTGACCAGGGTTTTGGGTCGTGGTCTTGTTGAATTATCCAGTTCTGACGTAACTTCAACTTTGTGACTGATTCCTCTACATTATTCTCAAGTATCTGCTGATATTCAGTGGAACCCATGCGACCCCCAACTTTAACAAGATTCCCAAAACTGGCACTGTCCAGAAAGCCCCACAGTATGATGGAACCTCCACCAAATTTTACTGTGGGTAGCAATTGTTTGTCTTGGAACGCTGTGATCTTTTGCTGCCATGCATAACACCCCTTGTTATGACCAAATAACTCCATCTTTGTTTCATCAGTCCACAGCACCTTCTTCTAAAAGGAAGCTGGCTTGTCCAAATGTGCGTCTGCATACCTCAAGCCATTCTGTTTGTGGCGTGTGTGCAGAAAAGGCTGCTTCAGCATCACTCTCTCGTACAGCTTCTCCTTGTGCAAAGTGTGTTGAATTGTTGAATGATGCACAGTGACCCCAGCTGCAGCAAGATGATGTTGTAGGTCTTTGGAGGTGGTCTGTGGGCTGTTTTTGATCGTTCTCACCATCCTTTGCCTTTGCCTTTCCGATATTTTAATTGGCATGCCACTTCTGGCCATAACAAGAACTGTGCACCACAGGTCTTCCATTTCCTCACTATGTTCCTCAGAGTGGACACTGACAGTGGACACAGTAGACACTCTGTGATAGCTTTTTGTAGCATTCCTCTAAACCAAAATGTTGAATAATCTTAGTTTTTTAGGTCATTTGAGAGTTTTGAGGCCCCCATGTTGCCACTCTTCAGAGGAGAGTCAAAAAGAACAACAATTTGCAACTGGCCACCTTAAATACCTTTTCTCATGATTGGACGCACCTGTCTATGGCTTAATGAGCTCACCAAATGAATTATGTGTTCAAATGAATCAGTGCTAGGTAGTTAGAGGTAGTCAAATCAACGAAATGACAAGGATGCCCAAATATATGCACCTGTCTAATTTCGTTTTGATGCATATTGCACATTTTCTGTTAATACAGTAATTTCACTACTGAAATATTACTTTGTCCTTCAGTTATTTGATAGATAAAAATGAAATTGCTGATCCAAACACCAAATTATTTATAAATGAATATCATGGAAATTGTCAGGGGTTCCTAAACTTTTGCACATGACTGTAAATCCTATTCTTGACATTTTTAAAATATGAAAAAAGCAATTCATATAACATAATCTTTCCCTACACTGTGTAGTGTTTTGTTTTACACACAAAAACAATGCCTAAAATCAAGACAGTTATCAAGGATGGACCTGTGATTGCCGCAATTTCTGATGAAATGGTAACGTAAGACATTACATGATTAAAATCTTTGTGCCCATTACTATTTTTATGTGATGATGGTATACGTAAATAAAAGTATTTTTTTATTTAGAATCCTCAAGGAAAACAATAATCATTGGCTGTTGAATTTCTTTGTTTGAACTTTGTCCCGGATGAGTACTAGATATTTGTTTTCATACAATATAGACCCCTATGGTGTATTACCCAGTGGGAAGTTTGTAGATGGGTACACAATCCGTACCATGATAGATGTAATGGGAAAGGGTGTACTGAGCTGCTGCGTTATGTTTTCCAATTTTTTTCTATTTGTTCCTTTACCTCTGAACTTGCCGGATCCTTCACCCTCTCGTTTGCCTATGTGTTCCGAGAACTTTGAATTTAGAAATTTAGCGCTGATCCTAACCAATCAGTCATTTATAAGTTAAAAGCAAAATCCTGCATATACTAGGCCCTCTGTGGAACCAGTTTGACATTCCATAGCCATAAAATTACCTCTAAACCTAAAGGTTGAAATAACATCCACAAAGTAATGACTATAAATCTGCATGTGGTTATTTAATGAAGCCCTAATTAGCATTGTTATAATGCTTCAAGTGTTTTAGTGAGTGGTTTGCCTTTAACCTTGAACACAGAAAAGAAGGAAGGCACACTTGAGTGGTCATAAAGCCTCCTGGATCACTAAACAACTAATTCAAAGGAGCGAATCGCGTGGCAGCTCATTGCAGACTGTTCTAGAATAAGCAGCAGCCAGGCTGCCATTTACTGCCCCGCGGCTATAAACTACAGCTCTGTCCATCTCCTGGGCTCTGGCACCAGATGGTAGGGCCAGATACACGGACAGAAAACAAAAGGTAGAGCAAGGAAATATGAGAGAAAGAAGAAAAATGTGTCAATGGAGGGAATAGAGGGAATACGCAGTTTCAGTTAAATCAGATCATTAGATTTCTAAACTCAGCAGCAGAGGATGGATCTGCATAGCCTAGGGTTGGCAGTGCCCTCCCTTTCTCTCACATTCTCTCTCACCCTTTCCACATCCCGCTTGCTGTTTTTTTTCTCTGAAAGACAGCCAATGCGTTCTATTATTTGTGTCAACGCGCGTTCTGTGATAAAAAAACAGCACTGGCGCACAGTCAAACTTTAAGTCTCCCCCTCCTTTCGCTCTGTTATTCACCAGCTGGTTCCTGAATGCAGCCCAGATCTCTGGCGAGACGGGATGAAGAACACAGGGCACCTCCATGGAGACAGAAGAGCGCTACAGTGACAGCTTACAGCCACTGGGTCTGCTGACAAAAGCAACCCGCCAGCAATGCCCCCCATCTACAATTACGTAGGCTACATTATGTTTCTATTTTTTCATTTAAATCATGCCTTACTCCTATATTATTTAAAACAGTGCACATAATATGTTTCATATTATTTTCTATTAAATATACTAAATGGTTACTACAGAATTGTGGGTTAAACTTCAGAGATATTTATTATAATTCATAGTGTTGTGTTCATTTTTAGTCTCTGCATATTCAGAATGATTTTGAATAATTATTCCACAGTGTTGAGAATGTGCTGAGTCTGACCTAATGAATAACACTGAATGATTGATGCAGAAACCACTGGAACAAGCCATCCATCATTATGCTAACTACATGGCATATTTTCTCAGGACTTTGTTCTACTTAATATGTACCTTTGAAGGACAATTTGCAAGCTGTAAGAAATGTAAATCTGCTTCGTTTGCTATATGACAACACAGCATTTTGTTTGTCAGAAATTTAAATAGTTTTAGTGTTAATGTAATTTGAAGACTGTAAAAAATATTGTTCCAAAAATGTGTGAAAAGCCACTCGACAAGAAAACAACTGCTGCCAGAATAAATTAATACAAAGGAATCCGTTTTTCAAAACAAACTAAAAAGTAAAGCTTGGTGGATTTTTAAGTCCCCTGCCTTAAAATTAATAACCAACAGTTATTGAAATGTTTACAAGTTGTCACTTGGCTAGTCAACTCATTGGTATTTGGCAGTATATAATTATTTATACGCTTGGCAGTCACTTTTTGCTCTGGCATTGCCTTGGATTGTCACTTTGCCATTTGCTTCTGGTAATCCAATGGACAAACAAAGCCCTATATGAGATATACAGTAGAATGGCTCAGTTGTCAAGACCTCTGAAGAAAAAGAGATTGTTTGAATAGCTTTTCACTAAGACATATTGGGATGACTAATACCACATTTCAATGCCATACATTACAAGAGTAATAGCTCTTGAAACCAGAAATACAAAATGTTGTGATTAAGACAAATTAGAGCATATTCAATAACAATTATCTTATCAGGTAGAACACTGCAAGCAAGAATGTGCACAATAAAACTTCAGAGTTAATTTTACTCTTACTTGATAACATTTGGTTCCACTGTATCTTTAGTAAAATATATTTCAACTCCACTCAGAGCTATATTTGAGTGCCTTTTAGGTCAATCAATCAAATTTATTTTATGAAGCCCTTTTAACAGCAGTTGTCACAAAGTGCTTTGACAGATACCCAGCCTAAAATCCCCAAGAGCATGCAACAACAAGAGATGCACAGTGCTACACAATTTAACTCTGAACAGAGTAAATCATATTTTTCTCAAAATAGAGTGGGGTCAAATGTTATCTAGTGAGATTAAAATTAACTCTGCAGTTTTTCTGTGTTTTAGGAAGTTTCTGCAATGTCAGAAGGTTGTTTCATGGTCTTTTGGACATCCGACGATGTCATCTGTCCTCAGGATGTCCCCCATTAACAAGGTTAATGAGTCTCCTGCTTCCAACAACAAAATGTCCCTATTTTGTTCTAAAGAATTGTTCCTCTCTCTCTTTCTCTCTCTCTCTGCCCTTAACAAATTTAGATACATTGTTAAGTAGGCCATAGGTGAGCAGAGAGGAAGACACGGGTCTGTACGACTTTTCACAGGAAATTAACAGAAGGAAGAACATATTCAACACATTGCTAGAGAGAGAAATGATTGCAGCTTCCTGTAAAGATGAACAAATTACTCAGCTATCCCAAAGGGTGATACAGAATGTGTTCATGATACAGATACTGTAAAGCACTGAGGGCTGTGGAGTGTGAAGTACACTCCCACTCATCTACACACTTCTATACGCATTCAGCTCTGTGAAAAGATGTCCTTTTTCATTTGCCGTTGAAAGAGATGGGGGTTGCATGTGCGGAGTTGAACAGTCAACTCTAAAGGGTGTGCTTGTGAAATTGTGTTTGGGACACTTCTATTCTGAACCATTCAAGCTGCTGAAGTGCAGTCCAGGTTGGTCAGGCCCAGATATAATGTACTCCCCACTTACACTAAGAATCGGTCCTCCAAAACACAGAACATTACAGCATCCCAGGCATTAGAGCATTAGAGTAAAGCATCTCTGTTTTATTTCAACAATCCACTTCAACCTTTTAAAATGACTGCTATGTTTCTTTATTCTGGTCTGTTTGGAGATCCATTTAAACCATTAGGCCTTCTACTTTTAATGTTCGAAGAGTCAGAGTTGTCTGAAAATGTTTGAGATGATCTCATAGAACTTAGTCATTCTGTCAATTAGAAACATATCAAACCAGCTTCTGAAAAAACACTGATTTTATACACTATTTCCAACCACACATATCAGAAATTCACTTGAATTAAGTTATCAGGGAACTCAATTGAAAACATGAATACTATATGCTATCAGTTTCTTACATTTAAGATGTATATTTTGCTATTAGACCTTCTATTATGTTACACCTTCACATGTCATTGCGGCAGATTCAGGCAATCCTGGAATATTTAATCAATAAAATTAATCAAATGTATTGTATTAAGCCCTTTTTACAACAGCAGTTGTCACAAAGTGCTTTTACAGATACCCAGTCTCGAACCCCAATGAGCAAGAAAAAATGTGAAAAAACTCCCCAGTAATTTGCTAACCAGGAAAAGACCTAGAGAGGATCCAGACTCAGTGGGGTGGCTATTCCTCTAGTGGTGGTGCCTGGTGTAAAATTTAAGAGTGCATGTCCAATTAAGGCCAAGTTTTTTATCAGTACACATTAAAATCCTGTGAGTAGTCCTGGGGCATGGTCCGAGAGTTCAGATCTTCATGTGGGCTGTGTCCAGTCTTTATACAGATCCAGATCGGCTGCAGCACCAGGTATACCAGAAAAAGGACAGCCAGGTTGGCTGTGGGCGGTGACAGTGGCTTTGGACATGTTCATCATCAACATTCCAGACATTCCATAGCAATTTGAACAACTCTCCAGTTGTCTCTCTCAGAATGATCTCCCCGACCCCAACCACTCAGGCTTCAAGACAGGCCACTCGACTGAGACTGCTTAACTCCATGTAACAGAAGCTCTTCACAAGGCCAAAGATAACGCTCTCTGCTCTGTTCTCATTCTTCTAGATCTATCTGTAGCCTTTGCCATTGTGAACCATCACATTCTAATATCCACCCCTTAGATCTTGGCATCTACTACCCACCCTCTCCTGGATTGCATCCTACCTGGCAGGCCACTCCAACCAGGTGACATGGAGAGGATCTTTGTCTGCAACACAGACAGTCCGCTGGTGTTCCCCAAGG
Organism: Umbra pygmaea; assembly: GCA_016801145.1. Lineage (NCBI taxonomy): Eukaryota > Metazoa > Chordata > Actinopteri > Esociformes > Umbridae > Umbra > Umbra pygmaea. Next base: position 6,004 of record JACXGM010005408.1, on the reverse strand, counting down.
CTCTGTTCTAGGCCCTCTCCTCTTCTCTCTCTACACCAAATACTTTGGCTCTGTCATAACCTCACATGGACTCTATCACTGCTATGCAGTCTCTGCATGCCTGGCTGATGTTGCTATGTGGATGTCAGCTCAACCCTAACAAGAATGTACTGCTCTTCTTCTGTGGGTAGGCTTGTCCATTCCAGGAGATGTCCATCACAGTTGGCCATTCCTGCACACCCTCTTGTTTTCTGCTAACATCAAGGCTGTGACACTTTCCTGTAGTTTCATGCTCTACAACATTCAAAGAGCACAACCTTACTTCACCCAGGAAGCAGCACAGGTAGTCATCCAGGCACTTGTCAACTCACGTCTGGATTACTGCAACTCACTCTTGGTAGGACTTGCGGCATATGTCACCAAACCACTACAACTCACTCAGAATGCAGCGGCCCACCTGGTGTTTAATCTTCAAGCTCCTCCCCCCTAACTTCAGGCAATGTTCACATTCTGTCACCTCAGGGCCCCTGGCCATCCCACACCTTTGGGAAATTCACAAAGTAAAACAACACAGAATGTGTTAATAATGTGTCTTCAATATAGTTCAGGGTGAATAGAATTTTTAAATGACTCTTTTTGTTTTTTGTTTTTTTGCATAGTGTCCCAACTTTTTCAGAATTGGGGTTGTCAATTATCATGGTTTTAATCATTCTTCTTAGGCTATATGTGGAATGGAATTGTCTGTCCTAAAGTGCTGGGCTGACTGTCCAGCAAATCTAATGAACAACCAGCCTGCTTGCTTCGTTAATAGTAAACAAGATTTGTGACAAGACTATTACTGTCTTTGATGATTCTGCCTAAGTATAGGCAGAAGCAAATGCAGGTTCACACAAAGTCTTTTAATAAGCTTGCACTTACAAGTCAATAGTAACGTCACCAAAGGCAATAGGTAAACACACACTAAAGGCACAGATACACAGTAGGCAAAGAAGCACAACACACAGAATAACAGCCAAGGTATATATAGGGGTTTGATGAGGGAATATGGTGCAGGTGTGCTGGAGTGATTGAGTGTGCATAATAGATGTCCTCTTGGGATGTTGCAGTGTTTTGCTCAGGCTGGTGGCTTAAAAGACCGCCGACTACATTCTCCGGGGGGAGGAGCTGGATCCATGATACTGTTAGATAAAAGAAACTGTGCCCAGCTGACTGCCTTAGCAACTTGAATAGATCAAATTAACAAAGAGACATTTTGAAAAATATCTGTGCAAATAGAACTAACAATGAGCTTGCTTGGGGAGCAATGGAAACATGGAACAATTTCTTTGTGGAAGGATGAAATAATTTCAATAAATATATCAAACAAACATTTTTCATCGAAATCTGTCACCAAGTGTTTTAATATTATGTTGGTAGAAAAGCAATTGAACAAACTTTTTTACACAGTGCTGCTGATCTACGTCCACAGCACACCTTCTTTTGTCATTTGTGTACATGTGCAAGTTATGATTACCTTTGTTGGTATTTCTGACATTTATTTAGATTACATTCAGTATAAATAAATTGATATTATGTAGAATATTAAACAACATACTGAATTATTTTGCCTTAGCAACATTCTGTTTCTTCTCCTTTTTATTATTGTTTCTGTTCAATTATCTTTGCAAATTGCAGCTCCACAAGGTTATTGCATCAATCAGCTTCCCTAATTACTTACCGCGTTGGAGGGGTTGCAACAAAAACACAAAGAGCATAGGCTTTGTTTAACCTTATGCATGTGATTGGCTGAGGATGCTGTCACTCATGAGGACAACATGTCACTTAATCTGCATTCACCTGCTAGTAGATAGTTAGCTTCTAGGGTGCTTTTGGCCATGGATACAATCATGGTAATCATGTTACATGTTCATTAGCTTTAATTGGACTAATTTCTGTTTTCAAAACATTAATTAGCTACTAAGTACAATAGCTGAATACAAATGTAATACAGAGTTAAAATACAATTAAGGAAATTACATCACAAATAAAGTTATTGTTATGAGGAATACTTTCATTATCTCAATGTTGTTCAATGTATTACCATTTAGCAATAAACAGACAATTCATCACTCAAACTACTGTACACCTAACATTAACCAAAGGCAACCATTTTGTCTCGCTCAAATCAATCATGTTTTTTATAAAGGCCTTTTTACAACAGCAGTCATCACAAAGTGCTTTGACAGATACCCAGCCTAAAACCCTTAAAGAGCAAGCAACAACAAGTGATGCACAGTGGCTAGGAAAAACTCCCTATATGTGGAACCTAGGAAGAAACCTAGAGAAGGGCTGGACTCAAGGGGGTTGCCAGGCTTTTCTGGCTGTACCAGGGTGGGGAACACTCTTTAGAGTTGTTTAATTAGTCCATCAATGCAGATTGTCTTGGGCAGGGACATCGGGACGCGCTCTGGAGAGGCAGAAACATGATCACCAACAGCAGGGACTTGCTATTACTTTGAATGGTCTCAACCACCAGCAAATATTCTTAAATATAACTTGTGAAGTTCTATGCATAACCCAAATAATACAAGTTCAAAACATTTCGGGAGACGTATCCCTTTACTGAAAGCAAGGAAACATTAAGGTCACCAAAGTGTCAGTATTTTCCGTACATCACAGCTTCACTCAAACTTCACACCTTTGATTGTGCTTGACAATGTGTGAGGGTGCAGGCTTATCGTGTGGAGATTGCCCTCACCAAGTGTTGCCCAGTTCGAGAGGCAAGTGTTCTCTGAAACCAGATTACTAACGTATTGAGAGCTCATCATATTCTTCCTCCAAGTACATACACTACAATGGTTTCAGATGCAGACACTTGCTAACTAGCAGCTTTCTGTAACTGGACCCATACGACTCAATACTTTGTTGAGTGGCTTAGCCAGGTAAAACGTACAAAATGCTAGGCAGTTCTATTCCCCAAAACCCTTTAGGGAAGGAGCCCACCACTGATAGCAACTGAAATTGTGATTGATGAGAGAAGCCCTCTTTCCTCCTTTGCACCAATTTGGAAACAATCTTTAGGCCAAGTCAGGGCTCCTTGTGTTGTCAGGCCTCTAATAGTCTCTATGTAGCAGAATGAGAGCCATTAGCCAAGTAAGTGACACCAAAGAGCAAGTGAACATGTTTTTGAGGTCAAAAGGTTTCAATTTAGCCTCAAGGCCTGTGGATGTTTACCGTATGTTTGTTGTAGTTCTAGGTGGGACCTCATAAGCTTTTGTGCTGTCCAAGGTTGGGAAATTCCACTATTATTCTCAGAATGTTCTTAGGTTACTTTTAATTTTGACCCCATTTTTCGACCCCATTTGCTGATGTCCAATTCATGTCTAATTCTACAAGGTCGGGAAGAGGGAAGGAAAGGTTATATTCTGACCTACAGTGAAGTGTCTTATAATTTTGGATACATAAGACTCTCGGCTACAACATGAATAAATGAAATCAAACATTGACTTTTATGTAATTTGTCATATATATCCCAAAAAATACTAAAATGTATGTTTATTTCTTTGTGTATTATGGGTAAAGAATTAGGTAAAATCCATATTGTGACTTTCTGGTTCTTCTTATACAAACTGGGAAAGCTGGATTCAGCTGTGTAAATCTGTCTGGATTTTTTCAGAATTCTGGGAATATTCTATGCTGAGATTACTCAATCAATCAAATTTATTTTATAAAGCTCTTTTTACAACAGCAGGCATCACAAAGTGCCAAAGATACCCAGCCTAAAACCCCCAAGAGCATAAAACAACAAGTGATGCAGAGGGGCTAGGAAAAACTCCCTAGTAGGTGGGACCTAGGAAGAAACCTAGACGGGGGGGACTGGAGATATGGTCCTGCACAAAGAAATCCTCGGGCAGGAACAAACACGTCTGATTCAGACCCGCCCACATTGCAAAGACCACACCACCAAAGTGACAAGACAATGATAACCCCCTAAACTGGATGATGTAGGCCTATTGCACCTCCCTCCTTTGCACTCCTGGACTAATCCGCGAGTTGGGTTTGAACCCTGGTTGCCCAATGGTGACTATGACATTTTAGGGGCCCACACAGGTTTAAAATTAAGTTTATTCTTATTTTACAGTGCCTTGCATAAGTTTTCACCCCCCTTTGACAATATGGAAATATTTTGTAGTGTGACAACCTGGAATGAAATTGGATTGTATTGGTATTGTTCTAAATTGTTTTACTTGGTATAATCTTCTTTGGCTGCAATAATAGCTGTTAGTCTTTTGGGGTAAGTTTCTACCAGATTTGCACATCTGGATCCTGCAAATCTAGACCAATCTATTATGCAAAATTGCTCAAGCTCTGTCAGGATGGATGGGGACCATGGGTGAACAGAAATGTTCAAGTCTTTCCAGAGATTCTTAATCGGGTTGAGGTCTGAACTTTGGCTGGGACATTCTAAGACATTCAGGATCTTGGTTTTAAACCATTCTAATTTCGCTTTTGCTGTGTGTGTAGGTTCAATATCCTGCTGAAAGGTGTACCTCTGCCCGAGTCCCATGTGTCTTGCAGACTGAAACAGGTTTTCCTCTAGAATTGTCCTATATTCGGCTCCATCCATCTTGACCTCAATCCTGAACAGTTTCCCAGTCCTTGCTGATGAAAAGCGTCCCCATAACCTGATGCTGCCACCATCATGCTTGACCCTGTATATGGTGTTCTCAGGGTAATGAGCAATGTTGGCTTTATATTTCAAACAGCATTTTGCCATTAAATAAACTTTTAGACTTATTTGTCAAGATAATCTTTTTACACATGTTTGCTGAATCTCCCACATAACTGTTGGCAAACCTCAAATGGGATTTTACAGGGGTTTTAATCAGCAGTGGCTTTCTATTCGCCACACGTCCATGAAGCCCAGCTTTGTGGAGCATTAGTGACAAAGTTGTCCCATCAACAGTTTCTCCCATCTCAGCTGCAGATCTCTCCAGCTCCTTCAGAGTTACAATTGGCCTCTTGTTTGATTCTGTCTAATGCCCTCTTTCCTGGTCACTGAGGTTTGGTAGACAGCCATCTCTAGGCAAAGTTGTGGTTGTGCCATATTATTTTTAAATAATGGATTTAATGGTACTCCGGGGGATGGTAAAAGTTTGCTCTATGTTAACATTTGTTTTCTAACAATCTGGGGCCTTCCAGAAACAGGTGTATTTAATTTGAGGTCATGTGACACTTTTTAATTGCAAACAGTATGACACCATTCACCTAATTATGTGAGTTCTGAGACAGGTTGGTTGCATCAGAACTTATTCAGTGGTGTCATGGTAAGGGGGTGAATACTGATGTAAAACAAAATATAGGAGGTCTGTTCAGGATAATTCATCAGAATGCATCATGAAGGCATCATGATTGCGCCATTGAGCAACAAAATCCTGGTCTAAAGTCAATGGTGCAGCATGTCATTGTTATTTTAACAGCAAATTTGTCAAATGCACCTAGGCGTATGCATAGCGCGTGCACACTATGCTTGTTGCACACACACAGGGAAGCGCAGCAGCACACAAACATACAAAAGATTAAAAATAAAAATATTACGCTGCAAATCCGCCATCCTAATAGCAATGCGCGAAAGGTACAAACGCGCCTGGCTCTTAAAGGAAATGGGAGATGAATCTCCCCAGCTAGCATAGAGCTGGCGGGACACAGGCGGACCAGCAGAGACAGAGCTGGTGGTCCGCCAGGCGCTTTGCTCATCATTTAACCAGCGGTCCACTGCCGGCTAAGAGGTCCACTGGCAGGTGAACAATGTTTTAGACCTTGAAAAATAGTCTAAAGTAAAAATAAACAAGCTTTTTTCTTTAATATATATTTTAGAACTGAATTCAATTTAGAATTTTAAAATAAACTTAACTGTGTTTGTATTGTATTTGAATGTTGTTGTTACCAAATTTGTAAATAGTTTAAAATATTTTTCATTAGATAGATATCTAGAACATAAGCCTAGCCTAGGATATAGCCCATATACGCAGCCGATAGACTAACT
>JACXGM010005407.1:7198-35314 GCA_016801145.1 Umbra pygmaea | reverse complement strand
AGACGTTACCGGAGCATCAAGGCACGGACCACCAGACTTAAAAACAGTTTCTTCCCCCAGGCCATTCGGCTGCTCAACATGGAACACTGACACTGATCACAAATCGTCTGTTGAGCACTAACATTCTCTGGTCACTTTATGCTCTCTACATCTGATGTAGCAGAATTCAAATGCACCTTTAAAAGCAATTTTCCATGCCAAATCTATAATATTTACTACTTCTACTGTTGTACATTTTCCTGATCACTGCTCAGTACATAGTGTATTATTATTATTATTACTATTGTCATTATTGTTTTAAAAATTTGTTCTATTGTTGTAATTCTTTTTTTAAGCCCACTGCAGAGATGTGTCGAGCCATGTCAAAAGAATTTCTCTGCATAGAATGATGTATGTTATTCGATGCATATGATAAATAAACAACTTTGACTCTGACTTTGAACTTGAACTGTTTAGTTGGTTCAAGTGATGAAATATGTCACTTAAAAAACAAACGGCAGCAGAAAACTCGCCATTCCCCGTTTGAGACAAAAAAGTATCAGCTTTTTTGCTTTGAATTACGGATAAACTCAAGGATCCCCTCCTTTAGTTCCCAAAATCGTTTCAATAAGTTTCCTTTAGTAAGCCATCTAATATCATTGTGGATGTGCAAATCATTATATTGAGCTGACATGTCTGACAACAACTGTCGGAAAAGTCGGTGTTGTAAGCTGGAGGTGCAACGAATAAAGTTAATAATTGCCATGACAGAGTCCATGGTCTCTCTTAACTGCCCACTTAATTTGGCACACAAGAGGCTTTGGTGGATAAGGCAATGTAGCGATCTCAGTTGTGGAGCCACTACCGCCAGCCTAGCCGACAGGCCCCATTCTTCCCGACTTCGCGGGAGCACCGTCTGTTACCAGCATGTTAATACGTTCCAAATTCAGCTTGTTCTTCCCAAAGAATGATACAATTGTATTAAATAGTATCTCACCGGTCGTGTGTCCCTCCAAAGGAATTAGTCCAAGTAGATACTCCCGAAAGCATTCGCCATCAAAGAACCTAACATAGAGGCACAGCTGTGCCACATCGCTGTTGTCAGTTGATTCATCCACAGCTAAAGACATCACCTCAGCCTTCCTTAGTTTTTCGTAAAGAGTCTCGCAAACATAGGATGCAAGTGCCTCTACTCTCCTTATAGTTGAGGTGTCTGATATGGGAATTTTCTTGATCGAATCAATCAAGCTGTTTAGGGTTTTCTCATCTGTAACCACTTCCTCAATTGATGCAAGCATACACTCCTTAACAGTCTCAGCGTCTGTAAAGGGCTTTTTCTTTTTGCCTAACATCCAAGCCACTCGTAGCAATGCCGATGTTGCTCTCTCTTGCTCTGTACAAGCCCGAAACAGGGTGCGACATGAGGTTAACCCCAAAATCTTGTTGCGGCGAGCATCTGAGCCCAATGGGAAAGTGGTGTCAAAGTCAGCATGAGTTGTCTTAAAATGCCTTCTCAAGTTATATTCTTTACAAATGGATATGCACTCATTGCAGAGTAAACAGATGGGCCTCGCACTGACAGCTATAAACACATATTTATCTGTCCATTCACTGTTGAATTGCCTGTTTTCTGAGTCAACTTTTTGTTTTTTTAAAGTAGAAAGAGACATTTTTTCTTACTAACCAAGGCTAACTTGCTAGCATGAACATGACCATCGGTTCCAACAAGAGGGCGTGGCAACGCACGAGCTGCAAATACGTTATCTAAAACTGTTTTTAATGTTTTTTACACCATAATTGGCCTAATAAAGGGCCAGTACAAATGATCTCGCGGGCCGGACCCGGCCCCACGACTGCGATTTGAATAGCCCTGGTCTAAGGAAAGACAGAAAACCCATAGTCAGGCTCATAATCTAATTGTTTTCCTTTAAGACTAACGTCCTTTAACTAGGTCCCTATAATTTCTGCCTTGCAGAGATTGCAAAATAAACAATGAAATCCAGATATATAATAAACACTATATTCACCAAAATTTAAAAAAATATATGAATATTTTTCTTTTATTCAATTTTAGTCCCATGTTATTATCAGATAACACTTGGTTTTGTCAGTATCACTCTTTTTTTTTGCTTTGACCAAGCATGGACATGGCTGGAAACAAGATTTCTCCAACATGATCCCAGGCAGGATTCATAAGCGGATTCAGGTCAGTTATTTGTAAACAATGGCTGTTTCTATTATGTTTGCAAATAAGTTTTTTATTTGTTAAAAAAGTTTGAAATATCCAATAAATTTCGTTTCAGTTCATGATTGTGTCCCACTTGTTGTTGATTCTTCACAAAAAAATTACAGTTTCATATCTTTATGTTTGAAGCCTGAAATGTGGCAAAAAGTCGAAAAGTTCAAGGGGGCCAAATACTTTCGCAAGGCACTGTATACTTATTCCCATTAAATTATTTTTCAATGATATAATAGAATCCACTTTATATAAGTAGAGATAGGGTTGTAGGTTAAGTTAAAATAATTATTAACGACTGAGACTTTCAATTTAAATGGTCATTTGAATAGTGAGCAATTTATTGCTCACTGGTGGGTTTGGGTTTGGCATGCCCTTGGTATTACATAAATAACTGAACAAAAGTAATTTATGATCAAAGCCTTGCTGTAGGGGAGACATTTCAAACTTTCAACTTTAAAAACATTCACCATAATGAGCTGGCCATCCAGCAATCTATTTAGGGGGTCAAGCACATAGAAACCCTATTGAAATTATTTAAATTATTATTATTCTGCCATGAAACTAATCATTCAGACCAAACTGTAAGTGCTAGAGACTTGAATCACCCCGATTGGCCTATAGGTGGCGCTACAGCAACCAAAAGCGCGAAAAAATACTCATAACTCCTAGACCGTTTGTCGTAAACTCAAGTGTCTCAAATCATTGGAAAGCTGAGCTCCTGACGAAAAAGACGTATATCTCCAATTTCATCTCAGGTATGCAATCTTTTACCTCATTTAGAATTGTGTCAAAAACCTACTTTTGCGAACTGGTAAAATCGTGACGACTGAAAACTAGGGGGCGCTATAACATGAAAAAAACAAAAAGGGCTATGACCACCTGACCGTTAGTCCAATTGACTTGAAAATTGGTTAACAGTGTCTTGGTCCAATGTGCCACATATGGCTATGAGAATCTACTTATACTGAACAACTTTGCCTCAAGAACCACTGCTCAAACATCATGTAAATATTTGTGAATATGTTAAAAATCTACTTTTGCGAACTAGTCCTAGGTTTTTTGCCTGATCGGAACCAAACCAGTGCAGTACAATTCTCTGGACTCTAGATCAGTGTTTCTAAAATGGGGGTATGTGTACCCCTAGGGGTACTTTGGAGTACTGCAGGGGGTACATGAACTTTTTGCAAAAATACTGCAAATACTATGCATAATTCCTAAAATAATTATACTATGTGATTGAACCACAGTGCACTTCCGGTTCACATCACTAGCCTGTGTTGTTGCTTGCTGTTGGCCACTAGCAAATTGCTCTTAAACGTTTATCTATATTTTATCATATACACTAAACTCTCTTTTTACGAGTCTACCAAAGTACTACTTTATTGTTCTATCAACGATTTCACCTCGGGATGCTATTTTTTGGACACACAGAGTTTCTGCTTCAGGAAACTACTTCTGAAAATTCCACCTCAAAAACGAGTGGCTACCATGGGATGCTATTGGACAACTCAGTATGTACTCCATGGTATATAAACAAAGTCTGATCTTTTCAGAAGGTTGTCTACAGGCCGCATAACCTAATGGAGAAGTCACTGGGCTTAGAAACAAGAGGTTCCCGGTTCGAATAACGGCAAAGCCTAGTTTTTGTTGAAATTAACAAATAATGAAGTTCACCAATAGAATGTGTCAGACTTGAAATATCTACATTACGTTAATGATTAATGTCCAGTACAGTATGCTTTGCATAAAAAATAGACAAATCATTAACAGTATGTTTTTCTAACAGAATGTATAGTATAGGGGTTAACGCACCAGCCTTTCAGGCAGAGGTTACGTGTTTGAATCACAAGTGTGGACATTTTTTGTGTGGAGATTAAATAAACAAATTTAAAATATTTTAATGTTTCTGAATTTATAGTATTTTTTTACAGCTTGTACTGACAAAAGGTGTAATTGACTTCACTTCTTTGGCTTGTCAGTAATTCCTTGATGGAAAACTCCTCATACTAATCTTCCACCTTCGGGGGTGTAGGGATTGGTTTTGTGTAATTACATTAGCTATAATTATGTGGGCTATTACATTATTGTTATAACAGCGCAAAACCGAGGTGGAACCCTGAGATCAGGTCTTGATTTTAATCTCAGCTACAACGTAACCCTGTTTGGGACCGTCAATCAATGACATGCCTTAAAGTTATTATTCCACATGTTTTGGAAGTCATTCAATAAAAAAGCTATTGAATTTTTCAATTTTAAAATGTAGATTTAAAAATCTAAATTTTTGGTGAAATTGCAAAGGCTGTGCAACACGTTGTGTCCTCTGTGAACAATTTAAAAGTGTTTTGAGTTTTCTAAGTCATTCAACAAAAAACTACCCCCCCTTGCCACAGTGGGGTAACTGGCTCTCTTAAGAAAATCCTTGAATTGCCAAAAAAAATAAGCTAATTTGTTATATTTTTTATGTGGACCATAGCCAAGTTTAGGCATATTAATTATTAAGGGAAATAAATGTCTAGAATTTACACCCAAATTTCAGAAGTTACTAGATTACAGATAGATTTGCCCCAGCACACTCATCCAAAACATTACTCCTTTTATGAAAATTATCGCTAGACCGGTGGATGATTTTTATTATGGCTTTCCTGATAACTTTGAGACATGTAAATTATTGACTGTTCCTAATCATAAGGAGAAAACTGTGTGCTTCGTCCAATACACTGGACTATAGTGTGAATGAGTCCGGGAAACACCAGGGGCTAGAGCCCCGAAAGCCCCGGTCTGGTAACACCCCTGGTGGATAAAGTGATGGCTGGCTGGAGGCTACGTAGGAGAAGGGCCAGCTAATTTAAAGATTACTATGCTAATGACACCAAACGTTGTCACCTCTTAGCGGTTCATGGTAGTGAAAGTCCTGCCATTTCTAGTGTTAAAGCTACATTGTGCAAAAATTGCCCCCATCTTGCGGTGAAATTGTATATGACAACCAACTGAATACCCGTTCTAGCCCCTCCCGCTAGTATACCAGCAATGCGAACTCAGGCTTTCTTTTTTTCAAAACAATAGTGCTCTTTTTTATTCATTGCAATCATCATAGTTAATTCATTATATAGCTAGTGAATTGTAACCAAATGCAATTGTGTGTAAAGAAACAATAAGAACATATGATAAATTATAATTTTTTGCTAACATGTTTTAAAAACAGTAACACATGTTTTACACATAATTTGATTAAATATATTGTCAGTGTCACATGTGAAAACGTGATTACATTTGAAAACATTCACTAGAGTCTGTTTAAACCAACAAAATACAAATTTTAGGAACACATGAACACTACCTATGCAATGAATTAACAATGATACTTGTAATGAATTATGAGCGCTGTTATTTTGAAACTGAAAATCTGAGTTTGTGTAGTCAAGCAAACGGTTCTTGCCTACTCTATAGCTAGGGCCAGGGCTGCCATTACATGTCCTCGAGAACAAGCGTGATCCTCCATCTTCAACAGGCTTTCAAATCTGCCGACTGTCGTGAGAAATCTCCCCCTGGCATTCGTCACGTTGCCACTGAGTGTAAAAGCGCGAAAGCCTGAGTTTGAATTTCCAGGTATGTCTCTCTTTGGCTAATGTATTTTAAAGATGGAGGCTTAACATGGCTGCCACATTTCGAGCGACTCCATCGTATGTATTCTGAATGGAAGATTTTACGCTCACGAGAATACTTTGATTATGGGGGTAGTAATTACACACGAATTAGCACGTATTCTTGAAAGAACAAAGGGTTTTTTGCTAAGAACTAAAAAAAATACACAATGTAGTTTAAAAACCTAATTTCCATTTACAAGTTCATAGTGTTCATAGAAATAGCTACACGGGCTAAGTCTACCTCTAATGATACATACCCACCAATCAGTGTCATCTTCCCCCAGCACAACCAATACGTCACCCTCATTAAAGGTGAGCTCATCGTGGTGGTCAGCCACACAGTCATAGAGGGCCTGGACACGCCTTACTTTTGGCTTTGGCTGAAAAACAATCAAAATGAGAGAGAGCACAAAACTACTGAGTGAAACACTTTACATCATGTGGTGACTTGACCAATCCAGCAATTAACCAAAGTAAAATATTTACACAAATATCAGTGGAGAAAAGTTAGAGAAAAGCAGTGTATAATGCGTTACAAATTATTATGGAATTAAGTGTCATAAACATTAAATATATTGTTTTTCAAGCAAACTCATGGATGGCATTGTGTCTCTGGGCTCTTTGGATCACTGAAATCAATCTCAGATACCTGAGATAATTAGTTTGCCAGGTGAGCCCAATTAAAGGAAAACTACATAAGAAGTAAACCACAGATTTCAAGCAATATGGAAAAGAAAAAGGATCTGCTGCAGAAAAACGTCACATAATGCAATGCCTTATGAAAACATTACAAGGTATGAAAACATTAGATATTGTATGAACTTAGGGGTGATCATCGTACTCTGAAGAGTTTTTTGGCTGATTCAGAGCACAGATGGGTTAGTGCAGATAAAGCAGTAATGAGGAAGTTTATTGTCAGACAAATTCATCAGGTTAGGAGAGCAGCTGCTAAAATGCCATTACAAAGCAAACAGGTATTTGAAGCTGCTGGTATCTCTGGAGTCCCACAATCCTCAAGGTGTAGGATCCTCCAGAGGCTTGCAGTTGTGCATAAACCTACTATTCGGCCACGCCTAACCAATGCTCACAAGCAGAAATGGTTGCAGTGGGCCCAGAAATACATGAAGACTACTTTTCAAACAGTCTTGTTTACTGATGAGTGCCATGCAACTCTGGATGGTCCAGATGGATGGAGTAGTGGATGGTTGGTGGATGGGCACCATGTCCCAATAAGCCTGCGACGTCAGCAAGGAGGTGGCCGGAATCATGTGGAGAGAGCTGGTAGTTTGTGTATACAGCCAGGCACCATCCTCGGAAAACAGACTCGATCAGTCAAACCAAAACTCTGTGCTACGTGAGCTGAACTGTAAGCAAATTGTGTTTGCTTTTAGGTCGCATTGCCAGCTGTAAGTGTTGGCGCATTGATATGTATGAATGACCACAAAACCTCTTGCCATGTAAGATTCCAAGACACAGTTGAGCTCACGTAGCACAGAGTTTGTAGTTTGACTGATCGAGTCTGTGTCCCGAAGATGGCGCCTGGCTGTATACACGATTGGTAATGTATTTTAAACTTTATTTCTAATAAACTGTCTGTATGAAATGAGACACCACTTGGTTACAGCTGCTTTATCATAGATCCGCGCCAGCTGGCTGCTACATCACCAGAAGCGACACGTTTTGATCACAAACTTAAAGATATCAAACAAAATCCGCTGTTAATGTAGATTAGTTAAAACTGTATACATGCATGGTGTCCATTCAAGGCTAGTCATTGAAATGCGGGACTGTTGTTCACATCAGCAATGAAACGAACTAGCTTTTTTTTGAAACGTTTCAATTAAGTACATGATTGCAAATATCTACAGAACTGTGTAGAGCACAAAACAAGTCTTTCGTAATTTTTAAGTCAACTATTTAAGCCGAAAATGCATTTATTGGACTCTCTTGATTATCTGGCTGCCATTGTTGCCGGTTGCGCAGTGTATTCTGGGTACCCCTTGGTTTCAAGTAATGTTGCGTTCGTTTATCTTTCTGAGTCGGAGCTCCAAGTAGGAGCTCGGAACTTTGCCTAGCAATGCGCACCACACGCCCCCTTTTACTCGGACATCCGACTTTCCCACTTGGAGAAGTGACCGAGCAGGAATTCCGAGCAGGAATACAAGATGGCTGCGCCCTGTGACTTGTAAACATGAATTGTTTTCATCGTTTTTGGACCGCTTTGGTTATTTAAATGAAAATTTCAATCACTCGTATTACTGCAATACCTTACTGCGCCCATATTACTGCCTGGTGGTATGGGAATCAGTGTTGTTGTGAGTGAAATATTGAAAAAAATACTTGATTCAAACCGGTGTTGCTAAACGTGGCTAGCGTTGTAACATAAGAAACTAAATCATGAAATAAAGTGAACATTTTAGAAGTTCAAATGGCTGCGTTTTGATATGGTGGGGTAATAGTCATACATCATAATAAAAAAATGTAATTTAGTGCTTTTGGAGCGCCTGGTACTTGGCCAGTGCTACCGCAACAACAGCTTTCCAGGTGGCATCTATGTTTTTCTCCGACTCGGACGTGCAAAAAATAATAGAACGCTTGAAGTGTGGAAATGACATCATATCCGAGTTCCGAGTCGGATCTTTGAGAATAAACGAACGCAGCATAAGCTCTCGAAAATGCTTGGTTTTAAGGAGAAGGATCTACCTGCGGCCTGTAGCCGCTCACGCCACACCCCTGCTCACTCCACGCCCCCTGCTCACGCCACGCCCCCTGCTCACGCCACGCCCCTTGACTAACCTCAGTAGCTAGCGCTAGCTAGTATGTCGCTACTGTAGTAGCACAACATAATGATTACATCTCCATGGTGGTCTAAATACATCCATTGTTTGTTTAACATTAGTGAATATTTTACACAATAACCTGCATGGAGTGAGCGGAGACAGTTTGTTTGTGTTGTTGTAGCAACCGGTAGAAACAATGTGCGTTCATGAGCACAAGTATAGTTTGTTCTCTTAATACATCCAATGGTATAAGTGGCGAACTCATGAACTCTCCGTTTCATTTAAAAACAATATTCACTAACGTCAAACATTGCTTTTTCGTGGCTCATTATCGTTTACATGCTTATCTAAATAAACTACGGATGTAAATGGACATGCGCACTAGCCGTTTCAATGTCAAAAAATATTCCCTAATGTCAAACACTGCTTTTTCGTTGCTCATTATAGTTTAAATGCTTACCTAAATAAACTATGGATGTAAATGGACATGCGCACTAGCAAAAGTTTGTTTGTGTTGTCGTAGCAACCGGTAACAACACTGCGCATTCATTAGCTTCTTACAAGAAGATTGTTTAACCCTTGTATGGTGTTTGGGTCTGTGGGACCCGTTTTAATTTTTATCTAAAGAAAAAATATACAAAATAATATTTTTTCAAACTCATTGGCCTTGGCTCATTTTCTGTGAAGAACATAAATCAGAACACATTTTCAATGTCCACAACCTGTACACCCCCCCAACACATCTGTATTACATACAAGGTGTTCGGGTCTACTGGACCCAGGTCTAATAAAGGTGTGAAAATTGTTGGTCCTGTGTACCTTCACTCCTTTTGTTTTGTCTGGGCCTGCTGTAAGTGTGTGTAGGTGTGTGTGTGATTGTTTCTGCACCTGGCAGGTGTTGTTTGCAATATTGTTGCAAAATTCCAGCAATTCCTGCACATTTTACCCTTTTTTTTCGGAAACCGATCTTCATTTTCTCGTACTCTCCGCTGCAAATTTGGGGCGGAAAACAATAAATATAGCTTTGCCAGTGTGGTTCCTTATCACAACTGATCAAGATGACCAAAAGATACTCTGTTCAGAGGGCTTTGCAATTGATTTTGGAAGAGAGAGAAACTTTTGATGATGTGGAGGAAGAGGTTACAGAATGCGAGGATCACATTTCTGAAAATTCAGAGTCTGAGAGTGACTTTGAGAAAGAGGATGAGATAAAGCATCAGCCATTTCCAAAACGAAGATGAGCCACAGGACCAGCCGGTCAGCAGCCAGCCCCAGGACCAGCCCATCAGCAGCCAGCCCCAGGACCAGCCCATCAGCAGCCAGCCCCAGGACCAGCCCATCGGCAGCTGGCCCAAGACCAGCCCATCAGCAGCCAGCCCCAGGACCAGCCCATCAGCAGCCAGCCCTAGGACCAGAACAAGCACATCAAGAAATATGGATGTCCAAAAATTGTGAAATAGAATGGTCTTCTTGCCCAAGAAATGAGCCACCCTGCATGGCTGCGAATGTGATAAGGATGCAACCAGGGCCAACGCAGATGGCAGTTACTCATGTGCAGGACATCAAGTCTTGAGCTTTTCATTCCAGTTTCCATCCAGAAAATTATTCTGGATTGCAATAATTTAGAAGGAAGGCGTGTTTTTGGAGAAAGGTGGAAGGAGATGGACCAAACCCATTTACATGCCTACTTTGGGGTTCTTATCCTTGCTGGAGTTTTCAGGTCCAAAAAGGGGAATCCACAGAATCCCTGTGGGATGCAGAAACCGGGCAGATAACTTTTCAGTGCAACAATCTCTGAAAAATTTCCACAATTTCCAGGATTATCCGTTTTGATAACCGAGACGACAGACCAGCTCGACGTCAGAGAGACAAGCTAGCTGCCATCAGGACAGTGTGGGACAAGTGGGTGAACCGCCTCCCCGTTTTACAACCCTGGGCCTAATGTCACCATTGATGAGCAGCTGATGCCATTTAAGGGCCGCTGCCCCTTTAGGCAGTATATACCATCTAAACCTGCAAAATATGGTATAAAGATCTGGGCTGCCTGTGATGCCACTTCCTCATATTGTACACAGGGAAACCTGATGGAGGAGCCCCTGAGAAAAACCAAGGTATGAGAGTTAACCTGGATATGACTCAGGGACTCAGTGGACACAACATCACATGTGACAAATTTTTTATGTCGTACAAGCTGGGACAAGAGCTCTTAAAGAAGAAGCTGACCATGGTGGGAACCAGAGCCGGTCCTGACCTCCCTGGGGCCCTAAGCAAAATTCTACTAAGGGGCCCTCCTTTCTGACCCATGAGCCATGTCAACCATTTGCCATTGCCACACAGTCACACCTGACATGACACCCCAGTGCTCCTACTACAATCCTCCCTCCATCAAAAAAGGTTTAGCTCCATCTTTCGATATAAGAATTAGTAGACCTATACAAAACGGTATAAAGAGGTATAAACAAACAATATTCATTAAATAAAACATGTTCTATATAATCTTAAGATAAGTGAATATTAATGTAGTGGATTTTTAGATGTTTCACAGGACTGATTATAGCAGCTGTCTAAGGACTAGCAGTCTCTCACACTCTTGACGACTGCCGGAGTGAGACCCGGAAGGAAGGGGGGGCAAACCCCCCACTATGGGGAGTCAACAAGAAGCTGAGAACTCAACATTATACTGTATATCATCATATGTCATTTTGGGGCTTGACGGATCATCCCATAAAGGAAGTTTTTGTTTTTACTACATGCAAGGCTATATGATTTTCTCCACAGAGCGACTAGAAGAGACAAATGCTAGCTTTCTACGGTGAAGCATATTCACATGTTATAACTCAGCCCTTTTGTTACAGCCCGGATAGCGCCGCCAAGGTGACGCAAAATCTAGTTGTTGATGTACTCCTTTGTTTTCCAATTCCAGCCAGTGAACTGATCTTTATTTCATATGCAGCTAGAGATAGGTGGGCGTCACCTCTCGGTGGAAATATAAGCCTTTGTTTAAGGTTAAACAGATGAGTTCTCTTTAACAATTCTCCTGGCCCACGTTCAGTGTGCGCCATAGCAAATCTGTTGAATAAATGTTGAGAAATAGACTGAACCCTATAAGACATACTTAGATCGTAGATCATATTTAGGAGTATAGACGACATGTAATTCTTGGTATTGTATTGTTTAATTCTGTGTCCGGTTAAAGCGTTGTACATCGATGCCCTTTATCTGGAATTAAATATTATTCTCTTTACTAAGGTCTGTCCGTCTGACATTCTAAATCATTTCCCAGAACATCTCCGGTGGAGTCATTAATGGGAACGTAAGCTATCTTGTTGCGGCCTGCTCTTAAGTTTCAGCCCTTACCACGCACACATTCAAGCTAGGTAGCCTATGCACCGGGTCTGACTTGCGGGCAACTCTTTAGTTTCCCGGGTCGCTCTAGTATTTCTTTCCGTAGCTGTTTACACACACGGATAAATGATCAATATGGGGTCAGATAGTTAGATAGGAAATATCAACAACGTCTATTCTATCAATCCTCTATACGCATTTATTAAGCATTTCTCCGTTCTTAACTCAGACTATTGCAACAGGAGAGAAAAGGAAATATATTAATTATTAATGCTTTAACTGCATATTAATTGTATCTTTTTACCCCCTTTGACTACATTAACATTAACGTCAACTTATAGAAAATATAAAACCTATGTCAAATAGCTAAGATGCACTATGTAAATTTCCATTAATCTCTTCAGGAATTTCATGTTGATTTTATTATTATTCTTTTTTAGATATGTTTTTATTGAACATGGAAAAAAAACAGGAACAACACAACTAATTTCTGAAAAAAAAACATTATTATTTTGTCCATAATATGCATTTAATTGCTAGTTATAGTGAAACAACAAATTTGTAATTCTAAAACCGTCTATACAGTCATTTGTATTACTTAATTGATGTTTTCAAACCTTGGATAAATATGCAAGTTCCTAAAGTTTACTAGTCCTAAAAAGTTTTAGTATTTTTGAAAAGTTTTCAAAGATTATTACAAAGATCGGGTGATCGGGTGAGATCCTGTGAGGTCAATTTCAGAAGGATAGTTGGTGAACGTAATCATCCCATGCATTATCTGACTAAAGGGTCCATGTTGGATTTGCAGTGTGAAAATAATTGGCGGGTGGGCGACATATGGTTGGGTGAACCATGTGCGCACCCCTCGCCATCCCACAGATCTATCCAAGGAGTTGCGGAGCTGCTGATAAGGCAGGGTTAGAGGGAATTGGAAAGGAAAAATCTAGAAAAATCACACAAAATAAATAAATAAAATAACTAAGTTACATAGAAACATTTGCATTATAAAATGTTATTTTGTGAAATATAGGGCCCTATTTTAACAATCTGAAACGCAAGTATCAAACGCGAAATGCAAGTTACATTGTGGGAGGGTCCCGGGCGCTGTGCTATTTTACCGGCGGGATAAATGACTCTTGCGCCCGACGCATATCTAAAATGGGTAGGTCTAAAGTAGCTTCATTAGTCATAGGTGTGGTTTGGGCGTAACGTGCAATAAACCAATCAGATCGTCATCTCACATTCCCTTTAAGAGCAGGCGCGCTTGTTCCATGGTGGATTGCTATTATAACGGCGATTTTCTATTGATTTTTCTTTTTACAAAATGTAAATAAAGAAATGTCACAAGACATAGCCTTCTTTCCGATGTTTTGGACTCACTCTCACTGAATTACTATGAATGCATGGTAATATTTTTGCAATGTAGTGTAACATTAGACCGAGATTACTCTTCTGTCAAATAAGCTTTCCACTCCCGTTCTGCATTTCTGGGCATTTAAGTGGCTGGCACGCATTTCAACATCACGTCTCCTGAAGTCCTCTAATATTTCCTAATTAATGTCTTCAACACATCCATGATTCAAGGAAATGTTGCGTAAAATACAAGCCACAAAGAATGCTGCGACTTGAGTAGTGTACCAGTTCTATCCAAACACCTGACGCGCATTTTCAGTGTGCCAAATTTTCGTTCAATTAGGCTACACTGCGTGTTTGTGTGTGTTTTTGATTAAACAGCATTTTACGCACTTGCTGGCATCATAAATTGTGTCATCATTAACCATGTCTTTAACGGATAGCTGTTTTCCCCTTCCCAGCCACCCATCCAAGGGGGGATTCCTCATGGCAAAGTTGCCATAAATGAGTCGTGGCTTGAGCCTGAGTAATTCTGAGTCATGTGTGATTTTACTATTAGCTTCGCAAATTATGTGTGTATACTTGTTGATTAAATGGGTTCCTTTGAGGTTGATGTATATCAGTGCAAATAATTCATTATGAATAATTTGAGTAAATGTGTACACTAGATGTATACCTATTTTTCACATTTTCGGACACCACAATGACTTCCTCGTGTGGTAATATTTTTCCTTCTAATTATGTATTGCAATAATAAAGAACTGCTGCATTTGTGTAGATGAAAGGAGCAAAGTGTATGCGCGTTGTGCACACGCTACATTTCGGTTAAGCATGCGCCCTTAAAATAGCATATGAATAACACGCCACTGACTTTAAACCAGGTTTTTCCTGGTCAGTGGCGGAATTGTTTTCAGGGACTGCAAGATAGCACCAGGGAACGTTTGCGCCGGAACACGCCTCTTCTTTTCGCTGAACCGCCCAACGAACGCAAGTTCATTCCCTAATTTACCGACGCGCGTCTGTGGAGGGAAAAGTCCCATATGCGTCGGGTGTAAGATAGGAATGATACAGGCGTTTGTGTAAAAAGTCAATTGCGCTGGGTGTAAGATAGGGCCCATAATGTTATATAAACTTAGATAAGACATGAGCTGAATCATTTCTAATAAAATAATTAATATAATTGGCAACATAGACACAAAAATCTTTCCTAAATTACTGGATCACATTTGGGCTGCATGTTTACTGAAAATGAGCAGATAAGATTTAGGCTGCATATTTACTGAAAATGAGCAGATAAGATTTAGGCTGCATGTTTACTGAAAATGAGCAGATAAGATTTAGGCTTCATGTTTACTGAAAATGTGCAGATAAGATTTGGGCTGCATTTTTACTGAATATGAGCAGATAAACTTGGGCTATAAAACAGTTTTGCCCCATATAGTTCAGATGTTTGGGTAGGGTAGCCATAGCAAAAATATCATATTGTGTAGCAAAATGGAAATTAGGTTTCAGGTAGGAAGGACATGATACCTATTAATTTAGTACTCTAGTTTATTATCTCTGTCAACCTAATGGCCTAAATATCTCTTATATAACTTATCTAATAATAGAAAACAAGAGAAATGATGTTTGCATCTGAATGTAACTCAATTGGAACTGCAATCTTTATGCACACATTTCACTGTGTAAATAATTCCGGCAGGGTGAAGCGCAGTTGAGAAGCGGCATGTAAAAACTCTAATGACATTCGGTAGTTATAATCATACTTCAGTTACAGTAAGCGCGCATACTGTCTATCTTCCGCATTGGGAACATGTTGGTGTTTTTTGAGGGTTCTTCAATTTCCTTCTGGCATTGTTTGTTTTTTGACACGCGTTGTGTGCGCTTATGCATGATTTTTTTTAGGCATTCAATTTATCCACAGCAAGGTGTCCAAATACATAGAGTAGCTACAACCAATAATAACGGGCAATAATAATACTGCTGTCTAATATATGCTGAATATCTTATCAAATGTTGAAGGCAGAATTGACACAACCAAATGCACCAGGGCTCAGCGCACATCTCTTTTTAGACAAATAACGTCATCGAGTAACAAAGGTGTTTGGCAAAATGTAATTAAGTAAAAGTGTCATTTTTGTTCAATATGTAGTGATGTACCCCTGCAAAATACTTTAATAGATTAATTAAATATTACTAATTTGTTACTTTACACCTCTGCTGCCCAGCTAAGTTTGCAAGACAGACCGATTAGAACGACATGCACAGAAAGCTGGCATATCAATATAACATTAATGTTATTTGCTAACATTAAACTTGGAGAGGAGACAAGTCTACCTGATTGCTGTTCCCGTTATTCACTCTCATTGTGTTTTTCCCCCTTTTATCGTGACCAGATGGATAACTCAAGCTTGATGCTCTCAAAGTTGAAAGAAACCCGCTTTGACACAAGGGAGGCAGGGCCTTGCGTAATTTGCGGGGCCCTACGCAACATGCGTAGTGAGTGTATTGGGCCGACCGGTTCTGGTGGGAACGATATGTAAAAACAAGTCTGAGCTCCCACCCCAACTGCTGACTACAAAGAGCAGGCCTGCCAAGTCTTCCAAGTTTGTGTACACAGCTGACACGTCCCTGGTATCCTATGTGCCAAAGAAAGGCAAGAATGTGGTACTCATGAGTACACTGCATAGAGATGGGAGAATCTCTGGCATAAGCATTAAAAACTAGAAATGATCATGGATTATAATGCCACAAAAGGTGGGGTGGACAACATGGACAAGCTGGTGACTGCCTACAGCTGCAAAAGGAGGACACTACGCATATTGGATGTCTCAGAGTACAACGCCTTTGTCATCTGGATGGCACTGAACCCAGAGTGGAACCGAAGGAAGCTTCAGAGGAGACGCCTTTTTCTCGAGGAACCGGAAAAGGCACTGGTGAGACCTCAAATACAGAGAAGACAAAATGTCCCAAGAACCCCAGCCTCTGCAGCCATCGTGAGGATGATTCAGGAGGAGAATGCTGGTGCCCTCTTCACCCGACCTACAGAACCACCATCTGCAGAGCCTGAAGTAAGTGTGTGATGCTGTCGCAGTACAGTGGAGCAAAACAGTATATACTTTTGCCCCACTGTATGTCTGACAATTGTGCCTTTCGAGAGTGTTAGTAAAATTCCTGATCTTTTCATTATTCTAGGTTGTGGCCAGCAGCAACAAAAAGAAGCGCTGTGATGTGTGTGGACCCAAGATGGACAGAAAAACACAATTTACATGCATCAAGTGCAAGAAGTATATATGCAACACACACACAGTAAAGATCTGCCCCTCATGTGTTGTCAAGACTGACATGGTTACTGTATGTATTTCAACTTTGCTGTGTATGTATATACAACCGAATGGGTTCAATTTCTAATGAAGTTCAAATAATAAAAATCAATAGTTATGAAAAACCTTGCATTAATTTGTACATCTTTTGAATTTATATCTTGATTATAAATTATTTTCTTTTTTTATTACATTTTAATAAAAACAAACCAAAAACGAGTAGCACTTTGTTACGGTCATGCCTTCACTCTGTTTCTTCATACTCTGGTCTCCCTTCGCTATACACGCCTTCCCACCTGTCTTGAATGCATCCCTATCATCAGGTCCATTCCACCTGATTACCTGCACCTGCTACTGTTTGGTTGATATATATACACCCACACTCCATTTCCTCAGTGCGAGGTATTGTGAGTAACTGTGCATGCTAAGCGTTTAGATATATTGTTGACTGTCATTCTGGTTTGATATTTTGGAACTGTTCTCTTTATCTCTGAATTCTGGATTATCCCTTGGTACCTCTGCTCTGTATATTTGTCCACTTAGTAAACGACTACGCTTGTTGGAGTACCCGTTCTGAAGCCCAACCCCTGTCTGGAGGAGAACCTGATATTCTGTGTATCGACCTAGCCCGTCCGACTGCTTGCCTCAAAGCTGAGCCCTTTTTCTGTCTGAGAATCTCCACTGTTGTCTGACCCACGCCTGTCCCTTGATTATTCTCTGCCTGCCCCTTGTCTGTTCGACGCTCACTCTGAAAAGTCTGTGCCCAGTATTATTTACGAATAAACATCCATTAACACTGCTTCTACTGTCTGAGTGCAATACGTTACACAATTCAATTCATAAATGTGATCTAACAAAGGTAAAGGGCAAATATTAGCCATATATGCAGTTAATATTGCTACTAATTGAAATTAAGAAAACATATGTTGAATATTTTAAAATAAAATTGTTTGAATGTGTTGAATTAAAATGCCAAAAATGCAGCGGGTCCACCAGACCCACGAACACTGGCTGAGTAACAAAAATATGAACACCACACAAGGGTTAATACATCCAATGGTATACTACGTCGCGAAGTCATGAACTCGCTGTTTCATTGTCTAAACATATTCACTAACGTCAAACTTTATGTTTCGTTGTTCCTTATCGTTTACATGCTTATCTAAATAAACAATAGATGTATTTAGACAACCAATGAGATATGATCATTATGTAGTGCTACTACAGTATCTATAGTACATACTAGCTAGCGCTAGCTACTAAGGTTAGCCAAGGGGCTTGGCGTAAGCGGGGGGCGTGGCGTGAGCGGAGGCGTGGCGTGAGTGGCTACAGGCCGCAGCTGGACCATATTGAAATACTGCCAACAATGCTTTAAACAAAACTCTTGAGGAAACACTCGTGGTGGCTTCTACAACATTTTACAATGTTATTACTGGTTGCCTGATGAGATATTAGACAGGTGACAGAAGCAGACAGGCAGGAGTAGTGCAGGTGGAGGATAGAGGAGGAGACCAGAGTGAAGCAGAAGAGCACAATGACCGGAGAGAGGGCAGAAAGAGAGTAGAGTGGAGGAAAAGAAGATGGCAGCTGGTTTCTCTATGAAGAATTTATTGTAAAATGAATTTTGTAGACCTGCCGTAGATGTTAAGTGCCCTATAGTTGATCAAAAAAGACAGTACAATCACAACTGATAATATGCGTCATTGTGTGTGAGTAGAGGTGAATAACAAAAAAAAAATATATTTGTTTGTGTTGTGGCGAAGTGTCAGTTCAGCTTCGTCCGTACAACATTTGGTGGTGGTGGTGTCGGGGGAGGGGTGTTCGGACAGACCTGCCCCCACTGCTAAAAAAAATCCTAAAGGAAACACTGCAACCATATATTACAATTACTGAGCTAGATGGTACAAAATAACAAAATAAAATGTAAATAATTCCGAAGAAATAATAATACAAACAATGTTCAACTGCAAATGTATGTAAGGTAGGGTTCAGAATTGTAAAAAATATTCAGATTTGTGTTCTAAACACCTAAATATATTATTTGAACACCCCTCTTAATTGACTTACAAAGTATGGCCCACCCTAGAGTATGGCCCACCCTAGAGTATGGCCCACCCTAGAGTATGGCCCACTCTATCATTACAGTCATCTGACCTTAATATGATCGAGCCACGATCAAAGACTTTGGATGACCTGGAGGCGTTTTGCCAAGACAAATAGGCAGCTATATCTCCTGCAAGAATTCAGGGCCTACTACTATCACAAATGACCGCACGGCTGTCATTGCTGCTAAAGGTGGCAATACATCATACTGAGAACTGAGGGTGTGTGACTTTTGAACAGGAGTCATTCCATTATTTTCTTTGTTGCCATGTTTTGTTTAATGAATGTGACATTTTGTTATGATCTAGAGTATGACTTTGTCAAATGTTTTTGCCTGCTCAGTCATGTTCTCTTTAAAAATGGTACATCTATTACCAATTCTCCAGGGATATGTAAACCTTTGTGCAAAACTATATATTTGTCTAACCTTAAGGGTATATCGAAACCTGAAGAAATTATGCTTACCTGTTAGGTTACGTAATTTGATAGTTTTTTAATCAATTTTACTGGATAGGCTTTACTCTGCACTTTATTTGTACAACCACACGTGGAACGGTCTAAATTATTGATCAGAGAGTGTTGAAAGAGGAACACAAACTAAAAGAAAAATAATATTTGTGATGAAGTCATGTCTCAGTCTCATTTTGTGCTGTCCCTCTTATGGTATTGTCAGGGATTGAGTACAACCAATCACATTAGGAAGAGGTCGGAAATCAACATTTGGTGGAATAATAATAATTTTTATTGTATATCGTTTTAGCCCGACTGTGCCTATATTCACATTCTTTTGACCCAGAGTCAAAAAAGGCATAAATATTGCTTAAAATCGTGGAAGGCATCATTAGTATTTATGATAAAGAAGTTTCCAAAACATTTGCTTCTGTCCAAATATGTCTGTCCATTTGATGTAAAAACAATACATTAATACTCAAATTAAAATAAAACCAAAATATTCAACCAAACAAATTATGAAAATGATTGTGAAAATGAATTGTCCTTTTTAATAGAACTATTTACGTCACCCTTTCATACCAGTGCTCTCCTGGGCATGGGGTGTGGGGGGGTGCCACGGTGGGAAGAGGCCCCATTGGACTCCAGACTGAAGGAGCGAGAGGTCGTTGGGGACTTTAGGGGAGGGCATCTGCTGCTATGCTGAAGCATCTGATAGACAAAGTAGGATGAGTTGCTCTCTCCATCTGCACAGAATTCTGAGGGACACAAAGAGGAGAGACACTCGGCTGTTATGTCTGTGGAGTACATGTGGTTGAATTTCTGGGTGAGAGTTGGGTGGGTTTAGAAATTCTTTGTCAGTTGAGCCTTGTGTTTACTTCCTTGAAAAAGGGCGTTAATGGTCATGATTCATTTTGTTTATGATTTCCTAGAATGAAAGGGAAGCTCAACAAACTATTTGGATTAATTTATCCCAGTCTTCCCTGCAGAGCTTAGTACCAGCCACTTAAAGAAACAAGTTACACTGTGTGGCTAATAAAATTTATCTCAACTCTACATACCTCTTTCTGGCAGTTCCGATAGGGAGTTGAGAGCAGTAGCAGAGTATTTTGGAGACCCTGAGCTGAAACACATAGACAAGACAAGACATGCAGGGTTGATGCTGGGTTATAAAATATTACATTGATTAGATCTGAAAAGTAACAAAACATCAGAACCGGAATTGAAACAAACTTTATTGCAACATACCTATAATCAATATACTATTCATTGCAAACTATAAATTTACAATAATGATTTAACTTAAATTGTCAGTTTTATTGCATGCAGCTCAATTTTTCATTTTTTTTCAAAATTTTCTCTCTTACCAATTGGTCCTGTCCAATTTTCCCACTAACCCTGCCTTGCTGGCAGCTCCACAACTCCCTGGACAGATGAGAGATGGTGAACGGTGCTCGCGTTTCATACAACAACATATCGCCAAGCCGGACGATTCTTTTAACACTGCTCATACAATACGGAAGACTTTAACATGTGGGGACAACTGACTGGGCCAATGACAGGTGGAAGATGGCAGCTGGCTGGTGTTTTCACTGACAAGCACCTGTCCTGAGTAGGCAGCCAGGGATCCCATCAGGGCCAGCAGCCTCGCCTGCATTCACCCTGTACAATTCACTGTAAACGTCAATGGCAGAGAGAGTGAGGGGCTGGTCATACAGGGGGAGCACCCTTTTGATAGCTGGTTCCTTGTTTTCTCAATCAAAGTAAGCATAGATTTTGTTTAGCTTGTCTGGGAGGGAGGGACCATTGACTGTGGGGGCAGTGTTCCCTGATTTAAAGTCTTATCTCCTGGATGCCCTTCCATATGTGTACAGGGTCAGAGTTGTTGTGAAAATGTTCCTCAATATGTGGTTAATGTCCTCCTTTAGGATGGCCCAGGTTGAGCTGTAGGCCTCTGCGTCGCCAGATCTGTAGGCTGAGTCATGTACATAAAGATCTGAAGGCTGAGTCATGTACATAAAGATCTGAAGCCTGAGTCATGTACATAAAGATCTGAATCCTGAGTCATGTACATAAAGATCTGAAGGCTGAGTCATGTACATAAAGATCTGAAGCCTGAGTCATGTACATAAAGATCTGAAGGCTGAGTCATGTACATAAAGATCTGAAGCCTGAGTCATGTACATAAAGATCTGAATCCTGAGTCATGTACATAAAGATCTGAAGGCTGAGTCATGTACATAAAGATCTGAAGCCTGAGTCATGTACATAAAGTAGGGGGTGGACCTCTCATTCAAATCTTCTGGTTGGGAAGGTTATTATATATATTATATATATGTTTGTAGGTGGTGACAAACATCACCAAAGTTTGTATAGACATGGTCCAATGTTTTGTCTTCTCTGTTCGGGCAGGAGACGTTTTGGTGGAATTTGGGTTTAGTGGAAATACAGTTTTCAGATTGCAGTGGTTCAAATCCTCTGCAACAATAAAGGCTCTATCCGGGTGTGCAGTTTGTTGTTTGCTAATAGCAGTCTGCAGTTTCTTCATTGCTATCTTAGCATTAGCATCCAGTGGAATGTAGGCTGCATTAATAACAATAGATGTAGACTAGCCCGGAGGCCTCCTCACTTCCCTTGCCTTTGTTTTCAGTCTTGACACAGCCGCCTGGCATTTCCTCCCAGCGTGGTGAATTTTGATGATCGTGTTGTTCTAGCGATCTCCTGGAGGAGCAGTGAGTCATTGAAAAAACTGTCTATACATAGTAATCCTATGTCCAGGAGTGTTTGTCGGTGGTACGAAATGTTTGCAAGGATGTACTGAGCAAACAGACCAAATACCTGGTAATTTACTAACTCCAGGGAAATGTGAAGCCTTGCGTTGTGCACGCAGGGGACATCTTGTCTGCTATTTGCGTGTATTTTTTATTATTATTATTATTATTAATAGGGCAGTAAGAAGCATAAGCAACGGTGACAGGTTTAGTAATGGCGACAGATCATATGAAGCCATTAATTATCACAGTTGTTTGGCACCTTTGTAAACCATATAGATAAGAGAAATCATCCAATCGCCCTGATCAAAGGTTTACAAACCTTTCAATGTTTTGGATTAACTCAAAAGGGATGTATTCCTCCTATTATAACAATACATTCCTCTTAGAAATGCCCCCTTCGCAACACTCGCCATTCCCCAGGAGTTGCAGAGCTGCCAACAAGGCAGGATTATATTTAAAAAACATGCTACCTTAGTATACAACAAGGCAGGGTTATATTTAAAAAGCATGCTACCTTAGTATACAACAAGGCAGGGTTATATTTAAAAAGCATGCTACCTTAGTATACAACAAGGCACAACTCTTAATACACACTCTGGCCTGAAGCATTTCTGGTGAATTTGTTTGAAACATAACACATCACTGGGTATGCTGTTTTCAAGCACAGTACTGGTAAAAATATGCTGGGTTGTTTTGCAAGATAAAAATAAACAAGATGGAGATTCTAGAGGAAACTTGTTTCAGTCTGTTCTGAAAACATTTGCAGAGCACATTTTAAAGTTGGTATACTCACGCATACTTCTGAAAGGATGAATCAGGGCCACCGTAGACTCTATTTGATTGTACCCCATAATCTATACAGATGATTAATACAGTAGATCACATTAAACACTACATCAGAATCCACCATCTTTTCTCTTGAAAAACAAAAAACAAATTAAGTCAACTGACATGTTGCTACCTTAAATGTATTACCGTATTTTACCGCGTGCAATATGCACATTTTTACAAAACACCCCCCCTGCACACTATACTCTGGGGCGCGCTACATAGAATGTTTTACACAAGATAACCACAGTCATTATTTTTGTTCTGTACTGTTGTTATAGACCAGTTATTCCCAAAGTGGGATACAAAATAAATTGTGGTTCAACATGTATTTCAATATTTAAACGTGTCTATACGTTATTAAAGAGATGTTTTCATTTCTGAATAGTCCAGTCTCACTGGCGAATATAATCACCAACTAGTGTCTGGATGAATATCAATATATTGTCAAATATCAAATAAGCTAATTGGCATCCAACCAGAAAAACTATAAACTATAGGCTACAAACTGGACAATTACCATATGTAACGCTATAGTAAAATTTAGTAAGATAAATGATATACAGTTACATCACATAGGCTACTCACTTATACAGCCCATATAAGCTTATAAAATTACCACCCAAATCTTTTATTTTCTTTAAACAATTTTAAATTTTATTGGACAGATAAAAAATTACTTCATGCTGTGTTGGAATTCCAGTGAAATTCAACGAGCCTGTAGCAGCAGCGGAAGTCTGGGGCAAGACAGGACTATCACCACCACGAATAAGCTTAGCATCATTTGAATGGTGGCAACCCTCCCTTCTCTTGCCTGAAGATTAGCTATATTCTTCTGGAATATGTTCTTCCTTTTTTAACTTTATTGTATATTTTGATTTGCCTACTGAGCGTCTTTTCTCATGTACTCAATAAAAACACATAATGAAAAATTATCAGGTTGGATGCCAATTATTTGATATTTTACATTGTGTTGTTATTTATACAGACACTAGTAAGTGATTATTTTCCCAGTGAGACTGGACAACTCAGACAAGAAAATATCACTTAAATTTATAGGCCAGTTTGAATATTGAAATACAGGTTGACCACAAGTCCTGAGTACATGCACTAACATTAATGCGGATACTCCAGTTTGGGAATAGCTGGTTTTGTTTTATCTTATCAGCACATGAGGGTTTGGGTGTTTAACATTTGTAACACTGACTAGCTCAGTGCCCATCAATGCAGGTCTGGGCCAGGGGAGATAACGTGTCACCTTTCTACAAAAATGATGCATGCTTTGTAAATGTGCGTGCAATGCTGATATTTGTTTACACAAAACAAGATTTCTGCGCGATGCACAAGGGTCCGCGTTAATCTCGGGTGCGCGCTTCATGCGCTAAAATACGGTAATCTCGTTCAAAGAGAAGATACTATTCACTGGTGGTTGCTGTCATGTGACATACCTGTGCGGCTTTTTCGAGAGGAATGGGGGCTGTGGGGAACCTGGGGGGTGGGTTCTGAGTAGGTGCGCTTGTGTCGGATAACTAAAGGTGGGGGAGGGGTTCTCTTCTTGCTGCTACAACTGCTGCTGCTGGTGGGCTCGATGACGTCATCCCAGCCTACTGGTGGACTCACGGGAGGTGGTGGGGGAGGGACGTTTGGAGCTGGAAAACACAAGTTATATATAAAAAAAATATTTTAAATGAGAACAAGGCATCATTGTATCCTTTCAAACTCAAAGTACTAGAATACAGAACCAAAATAACTGTCCAATGAATGTTGATGCTCACTGTAATCAACACTGGACTCCATTCTTTATAACCATTAATGAAGTAATATGTCATCACACAATATTGAGGATATTAACTAAAACATTGAATAGGTTATTGTAAAACATTTACAGTGTTGCAAAAGTGATGTGACACTGTGCTGGGTAAAGTAATATCATATTTACATATATATATATATATATAGCATATGCATTGCACAGCAGTGACCAAAACCACAGAGTTGATTGCAGCCACACCACAAAATAGCCTGAAATCCAGAGTCATTTGGCAGTCAAGGCAGTCAAAGTATAAACTGTGTTGCCACATCCTGGTACGCCCAAATGATTAGTGTGAAAACAATAGCTAGTGCCAGAAGCAGCAGCTGCTCTTCCGTGGGGGACACACAACATGTGGTTTAGGACTAGAATCTATCCACAACAGAGTAAAAGAACTAGATATCTGAAAACATGTCTGCTGCACTTTCCTAACACATTTTATCAGATAGAACCTTACCCCAGTCAAAGGTATGCCAAATAAATCAATGTGGTAAAGAATGTAAACACTAGGAGAATTTCAAAGGTTTAAAGATTTAAAAGTTACTCAATCACATATCAGTAGTGAAAAAAATAAACTAAAAGAAAAACTAGACAAAAACCTCAGGCTTCGCAGTTGTTGAATGTAAGCTGCAAATTCCTGACAATTCTGAAAAAAAAATGTGATACATGTTTTGTGAAAATAATTCACAGCATATTTCTGTTCCTGTCAATAACAGTGATATGTTCTAAATGTTCCTGTCAATACCAGTGATATGTTCTAAATGTTCCTGTCAATACCAGTGATATGTTCTAAATGTTCCTGTCAATACCAGTGATATGTTCTAAATGTTCCTGTCAATACCAGTGATATGTTCTAAATGTTCCTGTCAATACCAGTGAAATGTTCTAAATGTTTTTGAAACCTCAACTTGTGTAAAATAATGCTGAAAAGTCTACCAAGCCCTTTTTGTGAAAAATACACTGGACACACATACATTAACATTTCCAAAGTATTTATGTTTAAATACCTCACCAAAAAAGACATAAAAATGACTACATGAATTATGAAGAACAGCATTACAAATATTTAATTTATTTATTTATATTTAATTTAAATTCAGATGTCTTTTTTTATGTAGATAATTTGACCTAAATATAACATTGAATGACATCCAATTCCATATGTACTGTATCATGGGTAAAAGAGTTAAGATGTAACTGTCAAAATAATTGTGTATTGCACAATATGTATCTTACTATGGTATGGGCCATAGGCATAAAAAAATACTATACACTGACCTAAAGAATTATTAGGAACACCATACTAATACTGTGTTTGACCCCCTTTCGCATTCAGAACTGCCTTAATTCTACGTGGCATTGATTCAACAAGGTGCTGAAAGCATTCTTTAGAAATGTTGGCCCATATTGATAGGATAGCATCTTGCAGTTGATGGAGATTTGTGGGATGCACATCCAGGGCACGAAGCTCCCGTTCCACCACATCCCAAAGATGCTCTATTGGGTTGAGATCTGTTGACTGAATGTGGGGGCCATTTCAGTACAGTGAACTCATTGTCATGTTCAAGAAACCAATTTGAAATGATTTGAGCTTAGTGACATGGTGCATTATCCTGCTGGAAGTAGCCATCAGAGGATGGGTACATGGTGGCCATAAAGTGATGGACAAGGTCAGAAACAATGCTCAGGTAGGCTGTGGCATTTAAACGATGTCCAATTGGCACTAAGGGGCCTAAAGTGTGCCAAGAAAACATCCCCCACTCCATTACACCACCACCAGCCTGCACAGTGGTGACAAGGCATGATGGATCCATGTTCTCATTCTGTTTACGCCAAATTCTGACTCTACCATCTGAATGTCTCAACAGAAATTGAGACTCATCAGACCAGGCAACATTTTTCCAGTCTTCAACTGTCCGATTTTGGTGTGCTCTTACAAATTGTAGCCTCTTTTTCCTATTAGTAGTGGAGATGAGTGGTACCCGGTGGGGTCTTCTGCTGTTTAGCCCATCTGCCTCAAGGTTGTGCGTGTTGTGGCTTCACAAATGCTTTGCTGCATACCTCGGTTGTAACAAGTAGTTATATTTTAGTCAAAGTTGCCCTTCTATCAGCTTGAAGCAGTCGGCCCATTGTCCTCAGACCTCTAGCAACAACAAGGCATTTTCACCCACAGGACTGCCACATACTGGATGTTTTTCCCTTTTCACACCATTCTTTGTAAACCCTAGAAATGGTTGTGTGTGAAAATCCCAGTAACTGAGCAGATTGTGAAATACTCAGACCGGCCCATCTGGCACCAACAACCATGGCACGCTCAAAATTGCTTAGATCACCTTTCTTTCCCATTCTGACATTCAGTTTGGAGTTCAGGAGATTGTATTGACCAGGACCACACCCCTAAATGCATTGAAGCAACTGCCATGTGATTGGTTGAGTAGATCATTTCATTAATGAGAAATTGAATGGGTGTTCCTAATAATCCTTTAGATGAGTGTATATGGGTCAATGCAGGATGCAGGTGGTTTTTAGTAGAATATTTTAAACTCAAACTTTAAAATGACACAAAGTGAAACATTGTAGAATGTATAATGTTCCTACAGTATATTCATAACATTTCTTGACTCTGGCCAGCTTGGTAATAACTGCCATTCATCAGTGTCAAAAATACATTTATCAACACCTTTTACATTGAAAGAAAGATTCAG
Source organism: Umbra pygmaea (assembly GCA_016801145.1). Lineage (NCBI taxonomy): Eukaryota > Metazoa > Chordata > Actinopteri > Esociformes > Umbridae > Umbra > Umbra pygmaea. Next base: position 7,981 of record JACXGM010005407.1, on the reverse strand, counting down.
TGTGGCCAGAATTGAAACATCATTGAAACATCACTGAAGGCTGAATATGGATTCTGCCCTAGTGTCACCCCACGAGTTGGCATAATCACTTTTTAAATCCTAGAAACTAAAATGGGCACTGATGGAGAGAAAACAGACGAGAACTTGCCTTTGACTCTAGGAGGGAGAGGGGGGGCGGGTGAGCATGGGGGAGGGGGTGGGGGACTCTCCAGGCTGCGCGTGTGAGAACTGGCGTAAGCCTCCCGCTTGTGATCACGGCCCAGGGCCAGCCTGCGACCCACACTGAAGAGTCCACTACTTCCTGCCGCTAGTCCTCGATCCAGGGTGGAAGAGCTGGTCTGGGATTGATACAGACTGAAGGGCCTGGAGGTGCGGTCCTTCTTCACTGGGCCCATCTGACAGAATAACAAACAAACACTCATTCAACTCAGCAGTCCTAACAGAATAACATATTGAGATGTTGGTGCATTTTCACTAAAGGCTAAAACAATTATACAATAAACATCAACTCATTTTGTTTTTCCCCTACCCTCTCCTACACTCCCATCTGAACATTCTCCCCTCTCACCTCCAAAGTGTGGATAATTTAACTACCAGATTACTACTATAGTCAGAGGTGGAGGTTGGGAGAGAGCAGCACACTAAAGCAGTAAGAGGTGTTGAAATGCCAGATTGTGCCTCTAGGTGACACTGGGGGTATCAGGGGCAAATAACCAGAATGGCAATTTCAGAAAGTTGGCAGACCAATAGTAATATACTGTAGAAAGTTGGCAGACCAATAGT
>JACXGM010005406.1:0-35217 GCA_016801145.1 Umbra pygmaea | reverse complement strand
TGTTGAATTGAAAGTGAAGTTCTGCCATAATATCGAAGATTTCGGTCAGACAGTTAAAAAAAATGTTCTTTAAGTGACGTAGCTCCACCACACAGCGAGCAACAAAATAGACCCAACGAATCGATAATGAAATGCGTTGCCAACAATTTTAATAATCGATTTTTATCGATGACATCGATTCGTTGTTGCAGCCCTACATGGCACATGTTTTATTATCAGACTGTGTGTGTGTCTGCCTGTAGATCTCCCCCACTGTCAATCATATGTCCCATGTTTTATTCTGTCAGTGTGTGTGTCTGTGTGCCGAAGCAGTGAAAGGGTCTGTTGTCTACGCTAGTTATAGAGGAGAGATGGGCTGAACTGTGTCAAATGATTTACCATGGCCTTCTGACTGCTGACGGACAATTACAGAAAGCAATCCAACTCGATTTAGGCTTGCTGCTGTGATAGACCAGCCAGAATCTGGGTCCAGCACAACCCCCTGGTCAGACAACTACACATTCTTCACCCCAAGTCTTCACCCCAATCTACATCCACTTAACACTCCGAAGGACAACCACAAGGTCATCGGATCCAATTAGTGTTCAGTAAGACTAGACTTTGGTTTAACAACGCAACCTTCTCAGTGCAGACGCTTCAACCACAAGACTAGTGAGTTGCATCGATTCTCTGGCTCAACATGAACACGACATTAACACAATGTTAACACAACATTGTCATAACAGTGCCTCAGAGGTCAGTGGATGGAGGATGGAAGAACGTAGTCTGGGACTAAGTCCAGACCTGCAGATGTACACCGCAGCAAAGGAAGCAAGGACAGGATTTCCATTCGACAAAGCAGGGGGAGGTGTCTGTTACCTGAACTTAGCCAAACTGAGAACCAAAACAAAACAGAATGAAAAAGACAAACATCAGGAAACAAAATACAGGAGTTTCATGGTGATATAAACCCAGTGAGACAAGTAGCCGTATGAAGTCTGGACAGACAGTGTGTAGAGAACCAGCTCAGACACAAGTTGTTTCGGGCCCGACACCAAGCTATACCTGAACTAACTGGAATTCAGGCAAAGCCAATGTAGGGTTTGTACAGGATAGGACCAGGAAGCCAGGAAGATTGTAGGTGTGTGTGTGTGTGTGTGTTTGGTGGCTAGCCTAGCATGTGGTTGATGGCTAACAGTGGGGACTAGAGAGAAGTAGAGCTGGAGCCAGAGCTCAATGGAGAGCCAGAGCTGGGGAGCGAGCCAGGGGAGGAGTGAGGGGGATGAGCCGGAACCAGGGCCCCAAGCTCCACGTTTAGTCAGCTGTTTTCCTGGCCAGCTGATGGAGAGACAGAGAGAGAGGTTTGGAAGCAGGACAGTGGAAACCCCATTAGAGGCCTATGAGAGAGATAAAACCCAGCCCTCAGACAGACAGACAGGAAGACAGAAGGTGGTTAAGGCTCACTGGGTTTACAACAGCTCACCCCCCCCCGTCCTGTCCTCTCTCACCCTCCAGTCAACCCCCCCTCACTCCCTCCTCCAGGCTCCACCTCATCCAGTGGTGGCTTCACAACCCTCAGGCTATTCATTACCCATGGTCAGTCATGACCCAAACTCTCAGTGAGCGGCCGGATGAGTCTCCTTAAACACAGTGGCACACATAGAGCTAAAACATCATCCCTGCTGAAGACGAGGAATGATGATGTTGTACGGAACAGGTGAAGGAGAGCTGAAAAAAACAAGTAATACATTGTAGTAACACCAGTCATTTTCAGTGTTGTTGGATTAGATATCGAACAGTGGCCCTTATTATACGTGTATGGAAAATTCATTGTGTAGCCTACAAGCTAAAAATGCAATTTTAGGTGAAACACATTGAGATTTCAGCTTGAGCAGCACAACAACAGAATTTAAACCTGCATGCAATGTGAAGTCTTGGTTTAAACACCACAGTAATACATTATCCCACACCAATATCCCATTTTATCACAGTTGTAAGAAGTACAAAGTAAAAGTACTCAACTGGGTTCACCCAGTTTTGGAAGTTTATAAATAAATCCCAAATTACCAGGTAATGGGAGTTTATAATACTTTTTACCATAGTAGATCATTTTTTCTCTTTCTATTCATTTCATAGATCATTAGTCATCAGCTTTACCGGCACATTTTGTTCTTAACTGGCACCTTCCCAAAACCTTTGAACTTAGCCAAACCCAGTATAGGACTTTTACTCTGTACTTTTTACAACTCTGAATTTGATTACCTCTTTTATTTATTAACTTCATTTGTCAACTAACAGACATGTGTTTTAATCCAACATCTAGAATTTGGCAAATAAGAGTGTAAATATCCTATTGCTACACTATATGGCCCACCCTTGGTTTTTGAGATTTTTTGTTTGTGGGCTGCAGGCAACTCCAGTTCCTCCACACCAAACTCATCAAGCCATGTCTTTATGGACCCCGCTTTGTGCACAGGGGTACATTCAAGGTGGAACAGAAAAGGGCCTTTCCCAAACTTTTGCCACAAATCTGGAAGAACACAACTGTCTAAAAGATATTTGTATCCTGTAGGATTAAGATGAAGGGGCCGAGTCCAAACCCTGAAAAACAGCCCCAGGCCATTATACATCCTCCACCATTAGTAGGGGTGTCCACATATTGGTGGTCATATAGTGTATATATACCACTATACCTAGTGGTTCTATGTAACAACTGAACACAGTGTGTTGGGTGCCTCCATTCAAGTTGAGTGGGAAATTGTTATCTACATTATTTAGTTTTTTATGTGACAGTAGGGAAACTGTAACCAAAATAGTTTAAAAAAATATATTTTCTAGGATAGCATGTGGTGTTTATAGGGTAGATTTGCATTTAAGCTCAGTATTGTTTATTATATGAAAGCACACTTCTCTTTTACATTGAAAGGAGAGAGTGAAAGGTAGAAGAACGTGTAGAAGGTAAAGACAGGTAAGTGGACACAGCACGCTGCATGCTCTCTGAAGGGCTGTGATAGAGGGGGTGTGGGGGGGCTAGCCACAGGCCAGGCTGCTGCTCCCAAATCACTTTGCAGGCTGTTACATATCCATTGAGATGAGCCAGTCACTCTGTGATAAAAGCATTTGTCTATGTATTCGAATGAGTCAGCGGTTTTGAGCTATTGCAGGTGGACAGTCATAATTATACATTGCATATCAAAGAGCTATGGGCTTTAGTGAGCAACACACACACACACACGTCTAGTTGTGATTGACTGGCTACACAGAGGATGCACGCAGACCCCCGGCTCACATTAACTCCTCCCCCTCTTTCTACTAACCCTGCCCCCATCCTCCTTCACACATGACCCTCTCTCCATCCTATTTCCTCCCTGCCCAACCCTGCTCTTTCCTCTCCAACCCCCCCCTCCACAGGCGAGCCCATCTCCCATCCTGTCCTCTGCCCTCTGTGGGTTCATGGTGAAGGGGGACGGTGTGGAGCATAGATCAGTGGGAGATGGATGAAGGACCAGGAGCTCCTCTGTGTCCCGCGGCTCCCAGACCAGAGATTAACTAAATATTAGCCGACATAAACACAGGGGAAGGACACAGCTGCTACTACTGCCTGCAGGACAATGGAGACGGCTTTGGTCCTCTATAATCACTGAGGAGAGACACACACACAGGCGCACACAGGCCCAAAGAATACACACATGTCATGAGAACTGCACAGTACACTTTCAAACACACACACACACACACACAAGCCCACTCCAAGGGGCACCCTGGGAAAACCAGGCCGCTAATCACATTTTCTCTCTCCCTGGCGTCCGGGCGGATGGAGGGAGGAGAAAAAGGAATACATCTTTATTAGGAGACGTGTCCCTGCTCTATCGATCGCACCGACCGCTCCCTCGCTCGCCCTCGTCACCCTCTCTCTCTCTTTGCTTGCCTTTGTTTTTATAGGCGTGTGTCTGCCATCCAGTCCAATACATTCACAACGTATGTCAGAGAGTGGACCATAACCATCTCTCCCTGGGTTACCCAGGTCCCATAGTGGCTTGGCTGGAAGAAAGGCCGTACTGGACTAGGCTGGCTAGAGGAATAGGCATGTCAGAAAGGACCACATCAGACAGACACGGCCCAGTAAATGTGGGTAAGACGTGGTTCAGGAAACGGAGCTTCATGTCTGGCCTTTCCTGTGGAGATTCCTGTGGGAGACTCCTGGACAGGAAGTAGCATGGAGACACCCTGGGCATATCTAGATGGACCAGTGTGGGTTAGATGAAAGCCTCTATTACCAGTCGTAGGGAAACTGAAAACTTGGAAACTAAATTATAGTAAGACAGAGAGAGACAGACAGAGAGAAGGCAGACAGAGAGAAGGCAGACAGAGAGAAGGCAGACAGAGAGAAGGCAGACAGAGAGAGACAGACAGAGAGAGACAGACAGAGAGAAGGCAGACAGAGAGAGAGACAGACAGCACGGGGATACTGAAACAGCAAAAAATCTAATTGAAGCAACTTGAGGGCAAAGCTAAATTCCATTGGCCTCCTCCCGGTCTCATGCCTGCCGAGCCATTCACTTCCTCACAGCCGTGCCTGCATGACTCGCATAGCACCCAGCTACCAGCCTCTGAACAGCTACCGGCTCCTCACACAAACACTAAGCCTCTAATGGCACACTAGTCACTATTTTATAGTGCACTTCTTTTAATGAGAGCCCTAGGGATAAGAACCCATTTGGAAATGTACATCGAGATGTGTTTATGATCGTAATGCCAAGTTTAAGAATAAGAAGTGATCTAATCTACGTCTTTCTATATAGAATCAATCTGCAGAATTTCACCTCCAAAAGGTAAGCATTGTCTCTCACTGAATGTGAGACTAGAGGCTTCTGGAAGCGATGATGGAGGGCCAGTAGGGGGCAGTCATCTGGCTGGTCTAAATGTACTAATAGTGTTTGGGACATTGCCCTCCAGGGAGACTTTGTTGAGCGGTCGCTAAAGATAGCAGGAACCCATCATTAGTGTTGTGCTGTTAACACCAGTGTCATTGCTTATTCCCAACCTGGCTCGAATACATCATGACCAACTAACTATCCCCTCATTCTTAACTGACGTACACCTCACCAATGCTCCACCATGCTACATTCTAGTGGTGGACGATGTCTGCTTTCCTGAAGCGACATGTAATCACTATACAATATATAAATATGATTAGAAATGTATTTAGGAAATGACATGCATCCTATTTGTGAGTGGCTAACTGTGAATTTCTAACTGGAGCAGTTCAAAATTGCTCACTATATATCAGCGTGCCAGATCTTAGTTCCACCGGTTAGGTTGTGTTTATTGGAAAACAACCATGTGACCGTGGGCAGTATAGGTCCATGCTGAGGGGGATGTTCAAGTGAAGAGGTCATACTGAGGCCAGCTCTATAATGCAGGAGGGAAGAACTGTTGAGTGAACACCTCCCCCTGCCCCGAAGGCTGTGTTTGTGTGTGCGGTCATTTACAGGTACACCCGCATCCTGGTTTGTTATTATTTCTTCTGAGGCGCCAGAGAAAGATAAACACTGCCCTGCATCCAAAGGCAAGAAGACAATGTGTGAATGGAAATGAGATATGGTGAGAAAGTTGATTGACAGGAATGCCGCCCACAAATCATTTGAATAACTCAACAGTAACTAGGCTGAAAGACGCACGCATCACACAACTGCCTATACATTTTACATATTATATTATTTCAGAATTTCCACATGCTAATAAACAAAACGAATCGCTGACATAAAGGACAACGCTGGTCAGTCCTTTTGGAAGCAACTGTCAAACTATCCAGCCACCCAGTTGTGTCTCCCCTCCCCGTGGTCACTCACCGTGTTTGTTTTGGGTAGACACACACATTTGTTCTCAATCAGCAGCAGATAAGCTAACTAGCCACATCTGGCTCACTGGGCCACCTGAAGGGGGTGGACGAACACACACACAGAATCCGGGGAGAGAGACATTTATCAGGCAGTGTGGCAAAGTTGAAAAACAGACAACTCTTTCAGACACACACAAACACACCTTTCAGATGTGGGCGTGTAAGAAAAGACCACCACACAGAGACGCACTGTTCTATGGTCATAATGAAACCAGGTGTATAACATGGTATGAACATGCACATACCACACTCATAGACACATACGACGAACGCGCACCTTCTGTCAGTCAACAGTGGCTCAGAGTGATCAGAGCTCAGCGGTAGTCTGTTGTTGCGAAGAGGAATGAATTGTCAGAACAGAAAGAACCAGCCTGAATGCTGAGAGTGGCATTCCCCTGCCGTTGTTTGTGCCAAATGGAAAGGAGCAGGTGATAAAATCAATGAAATCATAATTTAACGGGGCCTCATCATTGGTGGATTTAGTGCAGAGGTATGTTCCCCTATGCTTTCTTCATATTTCTCTTTTTCCCTTCTCTTTCCGTAACTCTGCCTATATTCTAATTTCCTCCCCTGCTCTGTTTTCGATAAAGAACGTATGAGCGGGGCAACCGGTTTCAATGAATGAGACGGCTTGTTATATAATTAGGACAACTAACTGAACCAAACCCATTATTTTCCGCTCCACTGTCAGCTGGGAAAATAAGTCATGAATTTGGGCAGAAAAACCAGACGTATCCGAATACAGCTACAAGTACAGCTAGTGTCTGACAGAGCTGGTTAAAAACCAGTTGGGCCTGGGGTTTTAGAGTGAGGCTGGCAAAAGAAAACATGTAGGGCTTGATGAGCAGGGCACACATAGGAGCTAAGACGCAGGTACAATTGAAGTAGGCCTGAAATTCTTCAAGTCCAAGCTACACCCTATGTGTACCCTCTCTATGCTCGACCTCTCACCCTGTGCGAAGTGTTACCATAACAACATAGCTGAAACTGAACCTATCTTGAATCCAGTCAGCCATGTTAATGGAAGTGAGTAGCACGACACCAGGAGAGTACAAAAGAACAAGTTTCCTCACAAAATAATACTCCTTACCCCCGGACGGTGCTTCAGTTCCCTTCGGAACGTCAGTTGTTTACACTAGCACAGGCCTGGCCATGTTTCCATGATGATAGGATCCCAGGGTCGGTCACATGGCAAAGGGAAGAGTCTCAGGGCCCAATTCAATCATAACAAGCTAAGCAGGTTACTGGGTTATGGTAAAAATAACACCAGAGCAGACCTATGTCTGAAATTTAACACACTTGAGTATCTTCTGTGTTTCATGTCATAAAATAAATTAGATTACAAGTTTTGTAATGCCTTCTAAGTCTAGTTTCATATGTGAACAAGGACATTAATAGCATTCAGATAATTAACCAATGTACAGAATATAATGGCCACTCTATCAGAGAAAAGTAGCCTCTTTATTACTGCTGAAAAGAAGTGACAGAGAGAATGAAAGACAACATGCTTGTGCAATATTTAAGTTCTCAATGTTAAATTCTGTACTTCTGTGAACGAAAATGCTTGAAATGTCAGAGCAGGCCCCTGAAAAGGTGCAGGAAAGCCTGGTAAATTCTTTAGGTAGTTTTAGCAGAAGCACTGAAGCAGTGAAAGTACGGTATGTCTGCATCTATGTATGTATGTATTCAATACCCATGCTCATGCTTCACATACTGAAGAATAAGAAATTCTCACAAACACACATGCTAATATACACATACACACACATATTTCCCCTAAGTGAGGAAAGGAATAGGTCACCATGTTATGTTATCCCCTGATAAAGAGGCTAGTGCTGTCTCCCCTCCTCCCCTTTCTCCAGAATGGTTTCACCCATGCTGGGCCTGTGACAGAGTGCCCAGCTCAGCTCCATGAGGCTGATATAGGGGGGGTTTATTGCTAATACAGTGTTGGTTGAAATATGTACTTGTGGCCGTACACTACTAATTGCATGGGCTGCCATAAGGCAAAAAAATAGATTTTCCAATGAATTGCCCAAATTCATGCAATAATGATAAATAAACCTAAACATTTGAAACATTACTATGAAATATTTGTTTGTTATTACTACTACTACTACTACTACTGTACTTAGTGGTTTTAGCTATTAAATGTCCCATTACCAGTAGCCCTGATTAACAATATTGTCTCATTTTCAAATGTAACATTACTCTAGTATGGACTAATTATTATAATTACTTTATTGTATGATATCAGTAAAATGCTGACTATAAATGGTCACTATTGATTGTTTTCAGATTATCGTTCTGGCTGTAACACACACAGACAAAGTACGGAGTTAACTTCTTGATGCAGTGAAAATTGCAACATGACGACATAATGCGAAACCTGTAAAAAACACCTTTGTCTGGTTGTTTTGTCAGGCCAGCATGCCAGCAATTTAGACTCACCAGGGAGTAAAGAAATTAACCAGCTTCTCTCTCTGTCTCTCTTTCACACACACACACACACACACACACCAAAATAGGGGGACCAAGAGAGGATGACATTCACACTCTAGCGGGCATAACACCCACAGACATTCAGTGATATTTCAGGCAGAGGCAGGACAGAAATATAGGCTGGCATAACAGCAGGCTACGGAAAATCTCTTTTACATGGTAGACTACAGCATGAAGCAGGCTCTGCATTGACTCTATGAAATTAGCCACAAATAACAGGCTCGCTTATCACTAAAGTGCAGGCACATGACAACATGACAGTAGAGCCTAAGCTCATTCATTTGAATTAGGCTAATAACAATATTGCTCTTCTGTTGTTTTGCCGCCTTTTGAACTCCACCTACTCAAATGGGTTTAGGGTGGCGCACAAAGCAACATAGAATGGTACGTGTCAGCCAATTGGGTGTCACCCCAATGGCCCCTGTACAGCAGGGGTTCTCAAACCTCTCCTGGGGCCCCTGCCTCACCCCAGCCGTCATATATATTTGATGTATCCCAGAGTTAAAACAGCTGAATTAATTTGTCAACTAATCATCAAGTCCTTACATGCTTGACTCAGGTGAGCTAGTTCGGGGCTACAAAAAATCTGTGAGATGACAGGGGGTCCAACGAAGAGGTTTGTAACACCCCTCTTACGTGACCCAAACACAGACTGATGTGGGTTAAAGGTCAGGAAACTTGGAGATGAAACACAGATCAGAATGAACTTGACCTGGATAACAGCCTTGGAACAGGAGAAAGGACCGTGTGGAAAGCAAAGGTTGCATGTTCCTGCGTGGCTCATTTGGCAGAGCGGAGGGTTAACAATGCCAGGGTTGTGGGTTTGATTCCCATGGGGGACTGGTACAATACAAAGAGTATAAAAAGGTATGGACTGTATGCCACAGTGGAACAGATCATCTGCTTAATGGCTACAATATCCATGTAGTGCCATGCCTGGTTACATTTATGCTTTTACAATCCCATGTGCTCCGTGTCTAAACTACTTCAAAGTTTAATCAGACAAAGAATAATGTCTAATCAGACAGTGGTGTGCCATGTGATGTTGTGTGTTACTATGGTTCTAATCTGAATTCCACATTGTGTGGAATTCAGATCAAGATTTCAAATGAACCCAACATGCTCAAAGGGCATAGTCATACACGTAGGTGTGAATGTGAATGGAAAAGTGAATGGTTAAGCCATTCATTAACAATGTACTGTTTAAAGAATTTCCCTGTCTTTTCTCAGAAATAAACAAATCTGAAATTAGACAAACAGCTTCCTCAAGTATTATGGGAAATCTATGCCTTAGCCTAGGCCAGGAGACAAGTTCATCAATTATATGACTTGTGAATAGGTTTGGAAAACTTCTGGTAATTTTCCAGAATATTTCCTGTAAATTTCTATTTAAGCCTGGGAAGTATGCTTAAACGTACAATATGTAGTTTTTGGCCGCTAGGGGTCTCTCAATCAAAACAACAGCAAAAGATGTACTTGGATGACGTCGGGAAGTAGCGTGGGATCATGGGTTTTGTTATTGTCAGTGACAACCTTCCAATCTAACGTCTCCGGCAGAAAAAAATTTCACTGACAAAGTCATGAATTGTTAAAAATATTATAACTTTATTCACGTTATGTTTGGCGGTCCCCTGGAACTTAGAAAAACTACAGCAGTCAAAGGTTATATGACGCCATTGATGGAAGACAAATTTCTCTGGTTTTGAAAGTTAGTGGAAACATTTAGGATAATGTAAGTACGTAACTAAGAAATATATATAATATAGGTATAGTGATGTTTGTTTTTTTAATGCAAGGTACATCTTTTGTTATTGTTTTGGAAAACTACATATTGTACCTTTAAATTCATCAAAAAGTTATCTTATACCAGTGAACCTTTTTTTGTGGGACACACAAGGCAATTCTAGGTCTTGTGACATATTTTTGTTAAACTATCCCCAATTCAATGGATTTGCAACCCTCTGCCTTCACAGTGCATTCTTCCATCACATGTACAGCTGATTCTCAAGACCTTGCACACTAATGAGATGTTTTTTTATTTAACTTTTGTGTTATGATAAAATAAAATAATGCACCTTTAAATCTGTCCGTATGTTGTGTAAAGCAAATGGTAAAAATCCAAATACAATCCTATTTAATTCCAGGTTGTCACACTACAAAATGAGGAAAAGGGGAGTGGAATCCTTATGTAAAAAACATCAACATCTAAGTGGTATTATTATTAATTTGCATATATTCCTGTTAATTCCCATATATTCCTGATAATTCCCACAGAAGTTTTCTACCTATGAATATTCCCCAAAATGTGCAATCCTACTTGTGACACCAAAGTGGTCTTGAGGCTGTGTTTTTTTATCTCAAAGCTGGTCAATTTGTCATTTTGAATCAAGCCCGCACTGCACTTTAAAAAAAATGGAATCTGTTCAACAGTTAATGTAGGAAGTATGAGTCTGCAGAAACCAATCACCATGATGTAATACAACTCTATCCTAGGATACATCCATGCTCTGAAACTGCTGGGAAATCTTTAGAAAATAGATTGAACAAATGTCAATAACAAAGCCTGTGTTCCTGCCTATAAAGTGTTAATAGGTAATAATTACATATTCTTCCTATGAAAAACACCCAGGTATGTAACATTCACATGTCTGTAATGTACATTTATTCCCCTTGGGTATCAGTGTTTTTAAAATGGGGAACATCAGGGACAGTGGTCCATCTCCCCGGCTCACTGAATTCTCTTTCCTCCATTAGGCTACATATTGGATCCACCATCATTCTTCATCCTTCACTTCCTCTTTTCTATCCCTAATCTGCTCCTACTCTCCATTCTTCTCCTCCAGCTACTCCACCCTCCTCCTCCTACTTTCTCCTTCTCCATAGCAGCTCTCAGTTCCTGCCCCGCTCTATTCCTCCAACCCAGCATTGATTTATGGGGGAAAATAAAAAGAGTGTGTGATTAATGTCTTTTAGAAACAGATAAATAATCACTGGAGACTGGGGGGCTGCTGGTTGGCCCGGGGAGTAAATATGGAGAGTTTTATGGCTGTTCACCAGGGAGAGTGGGAGGAGTACAGACACAGATTCATTCAAGTGTATTAGCTTTTACACACAATAAACCCGTCCCTCTCTCTGTTCCCATACGGGCTTTCATCATCAACACCGAGCACACAAACACCCCCGCTTGTGCCTGCTCCTGATGGGTCCCTACATGCAGTGGTTTGTGATGATGTTGACAGCCCCGTCCCTCCCGTGTCTCGCCGCTTTCAAGCCGCTCCTCTTGTGGCAGCCTGTCCCCTGGAGAAGATTGCATCTTTTATTTATCACTCCGTTCCTTGGCTATATTTTCATGGTATGAAAAAATATATTCTGAGGCCGAAAATTGCAATCAGCACAACGGGCCGTCCTCCTCCTGTGGGCTAGCCTGTCATTCTTCTTCTCACAGAAAGCATACAGAATGACACACGCACACACCTCTTTTGATCAATGCCCCTGTCTCAGACACTGTCCCTTTTCCTACTCCATCTCCTTTTCATTACCCTCGCTATTTCCATCTCACAAGAACACAAAAAAATATTTGTGCTTAACACAATATGGGCTAACAATTATTTTTGCAAGCTCTGTTTTCCAGAGATGACAATACGTCATGCAGTACACAAAATAAGACCCAAATGTTGAGGAATTTGGTAAACAGCTAGAAGCTGGTAGCGGGATACTGGCAGTAGGTTACTATTGTGCGCAGCGCCTTATCCGAGCCCCAAAGAGCTGGAAAGCTACACGGATCTGTCGGAAGGGAAATAAGAAGGGGGAGTGGAAAGATCATGCATAAAATCATGTTTGCAGATTGCATTAGAATTAAGATGAACTGGGGATGGTAATGGGATTAAAATGCTGAAGTGATTCCAAGGGTGGGGAGACTGAGACTGACAGCTGAGCCTATTGCACTGACGAATGCAGGGAAATATTACGGTTCTGGCAAAGGAAGGCAGAAGGGTTGCGCCCATAGCAGTCTCAAATCCTGTATTTATTTAGACGTGAATATCCTACAAATAATTAATAATTAAATAGGACGTGTGATTGTGCACTGTTGGCATACACTAGCCAAGTCCTTTTTCGTGCTTGGAAAAACCTCACCAATGTTGAAAACGCAGCAGAGCAAAAGAGATTTCACAAAGGTGTTTGGCAAACAAAATAGTAGCGCTGTGGCTTTAAATCCCCGTCCCTCCCACCCATTCTAAATATCTTCTATTTAGCCAGTGGTGAAAAGATATAGAGGGCTTTTGTCTGGTAACCCATTGGAGGGGAACAGAAAGCTGAAAAGACACAAACGATCACGAAAATAGGAACAAAGTGCTAAGCTTTCAATTGGGAATGGCTTAGGGCAGTTTTATATGCGCACTGGGCAAAAACAAGGGGAAAAACTGTTGGCTCCCAACCCCCTCAGTGAAAAATAGCTTGCAGAATCGCATGGGATGTTGAGTGCGGGTACGGTGTAGAATGACAATACTTCATCAAAAATGCCTAAGATAACATGATAATAACACTCGGCTATTCAACCACGTATGACCCTTTTCTTCAAAATGGTTCCCTTCAAAATGTGGGTTAGGTATTCCCCGGCCAGCATCATATTTCCGAGTAGCCAGCCAAGCGATAGCTACTTACCGACTTGTAGTACGTTGTCCACCCAGCCGCCCTCCAGCAGTGTGACACCCCGTAGAAAAGGCAGCTGGGTCTCGTCATTGTTTTCCCCGCTAGTTCCACTCTCCTCTCCCCCTGCATTGAACGAAGAATACATGCAGATCTCCTTTTCACTCCTAGGGAACGACCAGTACACGATCCTTCTCTGGACGGGTTCTGGGATTCGTTCGAATCGTTCCTCCACCCTTTGGAAGGGCCACTTCTCCGCGACTCTCCGTGCGGCGATGTCGAGCAGCGATTCTGGGTTGTGCGTTTTTCCCGATCCTCCTGGAGCGGACCCCGGACCACCGCACAGTACACCTCCAGCCCGCTGCCCCTGCCTACATGCCGGGTTGTAGTCGCGCCGGCAGCAGAGCCGCTTGGCCGGGGGCTGCTGGACTCGCTCCGCCATGATCGCACCGCTGTAACTTGCAGCGCAGTTCCTCTCCGATCATATAAACGGGATAAGGAAGAGAAAATAACACTCTCCAGCCGATTGTGTGCCGTACATGGAGAGACGACCCTTATTTGGAATAGTAGGCGGTGTCCTCGGTTTCGGCGAAGTCCTTTGTGTTGTCAAATTAACTCAGATGGGTGGGATCTTGGACCGATTCCAGCGCACGAGTGGCGCTAAAAAAGGAACTGAAGGCGGAATTCCCGAACGTAGGCAAATCCTTTGTGAAGCCATTCCGGAGCAAGAGGGCGGGGCCCTGATCGCCTAAAAGACTTTGAAGTTTGTTCGTGTTCGAATTTAAAGGCGGGGTCTTAATCCATAGGCGGTCTTAATGTAGTTCCCCAAAAGTCGTAAAAAGAGGCAAGGGTTGAAGTAAAGCAACCTATCAAACTGTATCTGAGGACTTCCATAACACTTAAATAACCGAAAGCTACTGTTCGAGAGCACTGACTGATCCACAAAACACTATGCAGCTTAAACAAGTAACTAATCGTTATTTCTAGTTCAGACAATAACAATTTATTCATGATTTAATGAGTTTATTTTTCTTTCTAAAAGCCAACAACATCACGAGTGTCTGTGTTGTTGAAAGTGCAGAGAGCACCCCACCTCAGCGACAGAGGTACTTCATGTGAAATTAAAGGTTCGTCCATCATTTTACGTCCAACACATTTTTATAAGGATATTTTTCGGTTCTCATTGGATAAATCAATTGAACAACAGGAATTAAACTCCAACCTTACTTTACATCCTGTTGATCTGTGTTGTAGCCTACAGATAGGCCAAACTTTATAAATGCCAATGCAGCATTGGCAATGCTAGACCAAGAGCGTTGCAAACACTCTCGTCCGAAGCAACTGACTTAGTAATGAGTGGTTGCATGCTTTCATATTTGTCCCCCTTGGGATTTGAACCTGTATCCCTGGCACTGGACCTTTGAAACATGTCTTGTGACATGTTAAGATTTATGAATACTGTAAATACATTTTCACAATGAAGAATGCATTTTTAAGACAGACAATGGACATGTCTTGAAAAGCCCAATGTTTTGATCGATGTTTCCATACATTTGATAATCTATTATTGTTTCTATTTAATTTATTATTTATTATTAATCATGCACTCTAGAACTCACATGCACATTCATTTCACAAATTGAACTGCAAACAAAATCAACATAAAATAATAAATTGTAATGCAAAAACATAAATAAACTTGTGTTAAAGGCAGTACAGAATGCCGAACAATGTCTAGCATCTTCAAGTCTTCAGAGCCATCCTTACCTAATGTGATGGAAAATAAAATGCCATCATGTCATAAATACAGCAATACCGATACCACACACCCTGCTATTATCTTGTACTTCACATGTAAGCAATTTAGCAAACACGTTTCTCCAGAGCCACTTAAGGTACTGAGTGCATACATTCTCATATTCCATAGAGGCACACTGTGGCAAACAAACCCACAACTCTTGCTTAGAAAGCTATACAAGCTGAGCTATCAATTTATCTACATTTGAAATGCTCACCTGAAGTAATATAGCTTGTATCATCCAAAGGATTAATTCATCTGCAGAAAGTCTAATCATGACACTTGTAACAACTTGAAATAAGAAAATTGTGTAATAACGTAATGGCTATATATTAGGGTCACTGTATATGGAGCATAACACACTATGATACGCTGATATTTATTGTTTTAATTGTGTATACATGTTTTCTATCTTCCTAGCCACTGGGGTATAAATGAACCTCGCCAGACAGCCTGTCTATTGAAACATTGCATTAAGGGTTTTGTCATGAATTTGAGTCACAAAAGATTTCTTCAACAAAACGCATCTCACTTATCACATCAAAGGCAAACATATGGTGCAAAAGGTATTGTTTTCATATATGTCAACATGTCATAGGAATTTGTGGTTTTGGTTTAAAAAGTCCAGAAAGCTGCACATTCCAAGTAGGAATACAAATGCACTGAAAACTACGGACTTCGCTGTACAGGGGGAAAAACCTGCCCATTCTCTACGCTTGGTATGTGTCCGTGTAGTTGTCCTGCATATGGTTCAATCTAAACCCCTCCTTCCCATGTGCAGAGGTCTTTGAACTGTTCTGAAAGTGATATGTGCCGTATGGGTAAGCAGATGTGAGCAAACCCTATTTGTTTTCAATACTTCCCCACAGGAAGTTCATATAGGTCCTTTGTTATGCCTATTCTTCGTTCTTCAAACAATTTCAGAAATCTGGTGATTTTTGAAAAAACATTAAAACACACGATTTTAACTTAGGTAAACAAATACAAACGAAATATGCCTTCGTATTGAGCACATGCAATCTACAACATATATTTTCCCAAGTTTTCTGAACCAGATGAACACACATTCAACCAATAATCGTGCTAAGACTGTAAAATATATAATTTCACACAAAAACACTTGAATTAATATGTCGTAATATTTCTGTTTGAATTCAGATTTCACAAACCCTTGATACTCACTGATGTCCTTCTCGCTTCTATCACAATAAAACTACAGTTCCCATACTTCTGGGTGTACATACGTCATAACCAGTTGCGAGAACTTACTTCCTAGTGACAGAGCAGAGTAACATCAGCGTGCGATACAATTTAATTGCTTCTTTAGGTATGTTGATCACACCTTTATTGTTGTCATGATGTTGTCGCTTTTCTTTCTAAACGAGTTAAAGTGTTTGGGGCGATGTAATTTTTCCATGTAAATAAACTAGCTAGCTAAGATAACCGTGCTTGGCTATCTAGCTAACGTCGGCTAGCTAAATTTATGTATCTTAATAAATAGCTGACTAGTTACAGTTGTCATAACAATATAGTTGTAGAGAAGAACTCGATTGTTTTGCGTCGATGCTGGAAAACTACTCAGTACCTAGCGAAACATCACCAAATTAGTCAAAAATGTACTGGTTGTTTAGCAAGTTGGCTGCTAATGATCAAATGAGGTAGCTAGTTGAGCCTTGAACGACACGCCTCATAATTAACGTAGTTAATATTAGTAACGTCGTTTTTGTTTTAGTTTAAGGATTATGATATTTCATAATTACTGTACACATTTGAAATACGTTTGTGGCGTGGAACGATTCATAATTGAAACGATTTGGTAGTGGCAGTTTGTCAGTGTTTATTTGCCACACTTGTATACTGACGGTAGGTAAAGGATAATTTAGCATACAGTAGAACAGTACAAATCACGATATTTGAAATCTAAAGCTGGTACTGTGTCATATCCTGAACTTGCCATGCTAGAGTACCAGCCAAACCTATTGTTGAAAAGAAGACACTGACACGATGAGGTTTATGTTAAGGCACATTGAAACAAATACTGAAAGCACTAATGACAAACATTTTATCAATGCCTAACATTATTTGTCCACAACAGTTTTAAAGAAAATGACACTACTTCCGTATTCCCATGTGTCCAGCTTTTAGAATTGCTGGTGATCAGGATGATTGATGTGCGGGCATGGGCGGAGTATGTGGTGGAGTGGGCGGCCAAGGACCCGTACGGCTTTCTGACAACGGTTATCCTGGCGCTCACGCCCCTCTTCATTGCCAGCGCTCTGTTGTCGTGGAAACTGGCCAAGATGATTGAGGTGCGTGACCGCGAGCAGAAGAAGAAGCAGAAACGCCAGGAGAACATTGCCAAAGCCAAGAGGACCAAGAAAGACTGAGGCGTGTTGGGAGGGATCAGCAGGGAGAGGACCCTCAGTACACAGCTACGCTTGATGCTCTCTCCCCTCGCTAGACCCTCGCCTCCTCAACCCAGTGCAGGGCTTCACTTCTGTCCACTCTAGGAAAGATGGAGGCCCAACATGGAGGCTTTACAGAGTTGAGGGAACTGCATACCCAGGGAAGGTTAATTTCATGGCACCATCATCATAGCAGGCAAGAATTGTCTGAAAAATCCATGTGGACGTCCACTGTCTGATCTTGGTGCTATCTGAGTACTTTGCATTCCATTTGTAACAACGCCACTGCAAGGATTTCAATAACAATTTTAAGACATTTTGTTGTTGCTAGGTTTTAATCATTTTAGGTTCTTAAAAAAATATTTTGGTATTGTTACCTTCCTGAAAACTTGATGGCATTATACCTAGGTGAAAAGGGTTGAGTTCCTGCCCCAATTGTATGTACAGGCATTGCAATACAGTAACAAATACTCTTAAGACATAACCATATGTTACAAAGTGGTGTAATCAAGTAGTCTGGCTTTACAAAGTGATTGGTTACATGCCATGTTATGAGCTCTACATTAGCAAATAAATAGCTTTTTCTGTGGCGTTGAGCACGTCCCCAATAATTTAGAGCTCTGGCAAGAATATATAGTTGGACAGGAACTTGACCAAGAAGTGAGCAAAGCAGTTTATGCATACGATTTAGTCTATTTTTAACACTGTTGATTTCAGTCATTTCAAAAGACAATTTCACAAGCAGTTCTGTCATGGGACTTCTTTTCCTAAGACCTATTGCAAGTCTTTGACCATTTTGTGAGCTGTGCGATATCCTTTCCATCGTTTAGTAAAAAGAATGATTTGTTTAAAAACTTGTGTACGGTGTGAATGCTTTGGAGTTGTGTAAAATACCAAAGTAAATAAAATACATAACACAGAATATACATTATACACTATATTTAATATTTGCCATTCAGAATACACTATCCAAATTAACTTATAGTAAGTACTACAGGCTACCTTTGTCGGCACAGCAAGAATCAAACCCAGTATCGTGACATTGCAAATAACGTGGCCTTTTCTCAAGTTCATTGTCCCTTATCAAAGTGGTTGTGAAGAGGCAAGGAGTACGAAGGCCCACAATCTACTAACTGAACCTCGGCACCACCTATGTTACATGCCAGTTTGTTTAAAGGCGCACTGTGTTAAAATAGAACTACTTTTCTAAGTAGTGACCAGCTTTTTAAATCTGTAGGAAATGTACAGATATTTAGAAAATCTTAAGAAGCACATTAAATGGGAAAATGATGAGGTCATGATGAGTTCTGCTTCTGCAATGTTTGTCGATGTGCAAGCACCAGCCTGTCTTTGATATAAATTATACATTAAAGGATGTGCTTTGTGTAAAAACACACTGCATAATGTAGGCAATCATCCCATTTACATCACTTTTTCTTACTTTTAAAATAACAAGAAATACTACAGTTCGGTCACTTGAAAGGTAAAGTAGTTCTGTTTTTAATGCTGAAATTCTACAAATAGCAATTTCAAGGATTTGTCGTGGATTGCAAATTAAACTGCCTTAAATATTTGTTTATTTGTTTATATTTAAAAAAATCTGCAAAACAGATGTATATAAGAATGTTTACCTACATTACGAAGTGATAATGATATATACTTTATTGTCCCCGAAGGGAAATTTGTTTTGGACAAAGTGCTTGGTTACACACAAAAGCACAGCCTAAAATGTGTACATTTTATTCAAGACAGACTGGAAACTACTCATCACGTCCTCATTGCAATTCCTGTTAAAATGGCAACGTGCCTAAAGTATGAAATCATTGTCCCATCTAAACTCTTTCTGATTTTTACAATATCAAGAAATACATGTCACTGAAAATGAAAGTAGTTTTGTATTCACTTAAAAAAATGTATGTGAATTCTACAAGTAGCACCTTTAAACATTATCTTGATGACCCAAAACAAACTATACAAAGCATTTCTAGTATTCAGGTAGATCGGATGCATTCTATTCCACCACACACACATCATGTTTACCTCAATACAACGGGGAGGGGAAAAAGAAAGCTCCCATTGGTTTACACCTTGACCAGGGTTGTGTTCACAGTGACCAGTTTCCACTGCCGAGCATTTTTCTAAAGCATGCATCCGCTACAACCCGGTCCGGCCCACATTCCAGCCCCAGGTTCTATGTACTACAGGAGAGTAGCTTTTCCTTAATTTCAACATCATCTACCTCGCTGCTTTGATTTGTCCTGCTTTTCAGGTCACTAATTAATTTAAAAGTGGTTATGATGGTTGTCTTCATACAAGTTTATGAAGGGAACTTCGACTGTGTGTGTCTATTTCCTAGTTGTGTTTGTGCCAAACAAACTACGGATAGAGATACAAATATCACTAATGTACTGTATGTGTCCTGAGTGTATGTTGAGTGTAACAACTGTCTGTTTGGAACCAGTATTGCAAAACTCAGAAGCATAATAAAAAGGAAACAAACCCTGAAGCAGACTTAAAAATGCTGAAGCAGAAAATAACAGTACAGTTGCAAACAGGCTTTTGTCACCCACAGTTGCAGTTGTTTATTTCCAAGCTAAGTAACACCACATTGTAGGTTAGGGACCAGAGTCCACTCTGCTTCGTGCTTTCTATGGAAAACATTGTTTCCCAGTGTGTGTGTGCGTGCGAGAGACTATTTCTTGTCTTTGTGTATCCAGGAGCCAGGCTGGAATGTGTTGGCAGTACTGACGGGCTCCTCGCTGGTCACCGGCTGGCCGAAAATGTTGGCGGCCGCGTGGCCCTTGGCTACGGTCTGAGAAGCCCGGGCCACCAGGCCGTCCTCACACTCCCTGGTCTGCAGAGCCAGCTCTTTCTCCTCCAAATCCCTGGCCTTCATTTTGATGTTTACCCTGTAGTTTTGGTTCTTAACCAGTTCCTGGAAGGGGCACACACAGACTTAATATCAGAGGTAAAACCAAAGCCTTTAAACTGAGACTCTGTCCTTTGAGGGAAAAGCTACTAGAGACAGTGGAGTTGGCCAGCTAGCACCCAGTCAGTGCTGTTAGTCTGGCCTTGGCAGAGATAAAGGCCTGAATGTGTTGCTACTGTGTTGGCAGGACAACCTGCAGGGTGTGATGGGAGTCAGGAAAACCAGCAGTACTCTGGGGAGCAAGGAAACCATATTGAGCCACTTTTTCAGCCTGTTAACGACAGGATTTAATCGAATCAATATATGTAAACTTGGAAAAGGATGAGAGGAAACGTTAAGTGGGAGGGGGCATTGGGAAGGGGGCGTTAAGTGACGGGGGAGCGGGTTTGGCTGCTCCACTGTCCAGCTGCGGATGACTGCCACTGGGCAGACCATGCAGAAATGTGGAAGAGAATGTTCTGGCAACACGAGATAGGGATGGCACTGGCCCCTGGCACAGAGTCTACAGAGAGGGGCTACTGGGTATTAGCCTTCTAAGGGCTTCCCACAGCCACCATCTCAAGGAACAAAATGGTTCTACAGTCAGTAAGACATACTGTCGAACTGACATACAGTCTTACTGACTATTGGAGAACCATTTTGTTCCTTGAAACAGTGGCAGTGGGATATTGCAAAAAACTGAATATGACTTATGAAGAACCCAATCACTAGCTCCTAAGTACTGATAAACAGATGAAGACAAGAAAAGGGAGTACATTTTGCTGTGAATATCTAGATTTACTAGCCCTGCCACACTCCAGCTCCAGTTTATTTTTAACATCTGTCCCCCAAAGTTTCCTAGCGCTGATGAAAACCGAGTGAGCAAATCAAAGGGTTACCTGAGCCTCTTCCCTCCCCTTCCCTCACACCCAGTCCCCCAGAGCCCCCCGCAGACACAGCAGGGGTACGTACCCACCTCGATGGAGGGGGGCTGCTTCCGTCTGCCTCGGATCCAAGCTGGGCGAGGGAAAACAGAGTGCAGTTTTAGAACACACACACACCTGGGGTGCTGTCAGAATGAACAGTTACACTTTACACCCTGTGGAACAACAGGATGTCATGCAGTTACATGCAAACACATGTGTAATTATTGTATCACAACATCCAACTAGTAAACGATAGAAAGAGTAGCAGGAAATTGACTGTTCTGTAAAGCTACTTTACATTACGAACTCCACTGGTCCTACTTGTTCATCAATCTCCACCTCTTTCTCGTTTGTTCCGTTTCGGCAGGGCAGACGCTCACTATACAGTAGCCAGTTCGAGGAGCTCAAGAGAGACAGGATTTCACAGCGTATCCTGGAGCAGCCAGGGACCGGAGGCTTCTTTTATCCCCCTCCTATTTGCATCCTGATATAAATGCATGAGCGAGTATCAAGGCTTACAGAGGATAGAACAAGCCACAGACCGGAAATATCTTGCTGTACGAAAAATGGAAAGCATTTTCTTTTCCGATCGGCAGGCGGTGACTTTGATGAATTCATTCATGAATATATTTTTGAATGAACCAATGATTAATCTTAGATCTAGTAGAGTTGTTCTTGGCTGGCACTACGCTGTGCTACACAGTGTGTTAGGCTTCAGACACGTGAAGTCCATAATTCAACATCATATTATTATGAGCAAGGGAAATCACTGTGGGATATTGTTTCTGACAATAACGCATTACGTTTTTTTGCTATTTGTTTATCCCTGCTCCAAAAAGTAACCTGTTGGCTATGGTCTTTTAGGTAGGAAGCCATTTTGTTTTCACCCCATCAATTCAGTGACTGGTCATCTTTTCCTCGTGGCTCTCTCATGTCCCTTTGCTCCTTTATAGTGAGCAACACATTGGCAGCATATCATAAAAATTTGACCCCCCATATGAACGCAATCACAATGGTTATAGAATCGTGTAGGTGTCCTGATAAAGTGACAGTGGGATCTCGGGCCGTACATCGGCCTACATACTATGAGGGATAACATACATAGCAACCTAGCATACAGCTCCAGTCTCAGTTAGTGTACATTACCATCCCACTCTGACGGTATGCTCCCTTCCACGTACTCAAACTCAGAAGTGTTAGCTGCCACCACCATCCGCTTGCCCCGAACAATCCTCCCTACGAAAACAGAGAGAACAGTTTCATTTTTACATTTGCACGTAAAAAGAGGCAATTCACACAGACGAACACATTAGATAAACGTGTGCACACACACACGCATGGTTGACAGTGTTCTGACAGGCAGTGGATGATTAGCACGTGCCCCTGGGGCCTGCTCCTCAGATGTCTCGAAGAGAGAGAGCGTCCAAATCGGGGCTAAGCCTTATGCAAATGATCCCCCCTTAACCCACCAACCACAGCCCCCCTAAGTGCCGCCCTTATCCAATGGCAGCTCTCCACTATCAATGCCCTCCAAATCAACGTGGAGCTGTGCCGAAGACAAAAGAGGTCAGATATCGCAGGCGGCTTCAAAGAGATAAGCTGAGAGGAATATTAAAGCACCCCCCCACTACTGTACACTCCAGCACCAGCAGCAAGGCCACCGCCAATTATTTTTCGGGAAAAACTGCTGATTAAACAAGTGGAGCGGCCACAGTGACTTGCAGATGGAGAGGGTGAGACAGATGAGAAAAACGAGTTTGGACCATTATTCCTAGGATGCAGCTGCAACAACGTTCCCTGATGATATCTGCCCTGCTGACACTGACGCATCACTTTCCCAGAAGTGAGCCAGCGCGTGTTGGTGTGTTAGAGGGCTGGAGAGAGACAATGCGTGGTAAACGCGCTGCGCATTAGCGCTCGTGAAAGATGACTGGACGGACGGCGCTTCCGCACACAGATCAATGTGTCAACGTTCCATCAGCTTCCAAACAGACCGACGGTGGCAACGTTCCATTATCGTTCCTCTCCAGCCAACTCCATTAGTCTTTACTGGCCTGAAGACCAGTGGGCATTGACAAATGGCACCACTAAGACCAGACACATAGATCAGCTTGACCGTTCTAATGCTGGTCTAAGGATGGGCCTAACCGAGAGGACGTGTACATAATGGACATGGATGAAGGAGTGATAAGACGTGACAACCACATCATAACCAACATTTTCTCCTCCTGGCCTTCATTTGCACTGACCTTAAAACACAGGGCAGGTGAAAAGCAATTCAATGTTTGCCATGTAGGGCTAATGTCTTTTCACTTGCTACATTTGCTCCTCCATGCAGTTTCAGAAAAAAGACATGGGAAATGAGAAAACGATGGCTAGCATAAAAGCGCTCGTTATTAAGCTATTTGCGTTGGGTCAGCCTATGAGGAGAGAGATGTTATAAGTCGCTCTGTTTGTTTACGTGAAGGCTTCATCATTCAGTGGAGACAGCTTGTTAGGAAAACCCCTAGGACACAAAATTAAAAACCCATCTGTGGGCAATACCATTACCAACAATAATCAAATACATTAATAAAACAGGTAGGAAGCTAATTATACACAGGTCTTATCCACATTTGCATTTGGTGGTGGGGGGAAAACATACAGTCAAATTATGTCACATTCCGGCAGGGATTCTACTTAGTTATAGCCTAGCTAGCTGAGCTAATAACTGAAAGAAACAACCACCCGCCCGCTCTTTGAAATTCCCTCCCTCCCACTAACACATTTACCACCTATCTCTGACATGGCTTCCCTCCCGCATTAGCACGTTTGCACTGCAGGGAAGACTTAATCCTTCCACCGTTGCTTTTATCTTTGGATTTGAAAAACAAATATGTACATGTATTTATGAAATGAGTCCTTTCCCGCCACACTCGCACGCGTCATCCGTTAGTCCGTCCGTGGTTAGACCCCGCCCCCATCTCCACTGTCTGTTTCAGAGTAAGATAAACATATTTCATATATCATCACACATCCAATTACAGCTGGAACAGAACCCACAGTAAAAACAAGCAATCCTGAAAGCAACAGTAACCACTAAGCCATTCAATATTCCAATGTCAGAGGTAATGAGACAGTGGTTTGGTTTGTTCTACCTCAACACTGACCTTGTTGTCAGGCAAAGATTGCGTATAAAATTCCTTAATCTAGGCTATAATTTGATATGACAGATTTATACTGGCTACGGAACAATCCTATCCAAACAGACTCACCAAGACGCAGGCCAGTTACACGCTGTTACATGTTGTTGTGCTTCAGCAGAGATACAGGAGAGCCATCACCACATGACAAATGGCTTTAGGGAACACTGTCAGAGTAAAGACCAGAGCGTTCCTAGACAGGACAATAGGTACAGTAAGGAATGGCCCTCCGTGTGGGCAGCCTTCACAAGGGCTACCTTCAACGAACAGCCTAAATCACAGCCTAGCCTAGCAGTGATTATTACTTTGCATCTTCCCAGTTCAGAGCTGAACCGTCTAACCCAGTCGTACCGCACACTCCCCCACCTTCAGTCTCCGAGACATGGGGGAGGTGTGACAGTGTGTGAGGAGCTCTTTCTCTCTATGGGACACTATGACAGGCGCACACACACACACACAAACACACACACACACACACACACACACACACACACACACACACACACACAGCTAAAAGCCCAGATTAACCTGCAGGATGAGGGAGGACACAGCATGAAGGACGAAAGCAGTGCGCTGAAGGAGAGGGGGAGGGGCCATGTACAGTTAGATGAAATCCCGCCTCATGAATATTGATGAGCCGTCTCACCTGTCTGAGCTAGATTCATCTGCCAGGCTGCAACGAGACCGGGGGAGGAGAAGGGGAGGGGATGGATGAGGGGTTGCCGTGGCAGCGAGAGCGGCAGCCAATCAGGGTGTCTTCTTCGTTCTAAGGGATGATGTGCACGTGAGTGTGCTCTTTGAACCCTGAACAGGCCATGTTAAACTCAATCACCTGCTTCAACAGCCAACATACCGCTACGCATTCACACAGACCAATGTGCACACTACACCACCATGCACACTACAACACCTGTGTGAATTTAAACCTAATAACAAGCTATTACAGGATGTAAAATGGCTACAGCATATCACGATAAAATGTTGTAGGCTGCACCGGCAAGAATATTAGTATTTTCCTGGTTACATTTGTTTTTCACAA
This sequence comes from Umbra pygmaea, assembly GCA_016801145.1. Lineage (NCBI taxonomy): Eukaryota > Metazoa > Chordata > Actinopteri > Esociformes > Umbridae > Umbra > Umbra pygmaea. The sequence continues at coordinate 9,929 of JACXGM010005406.1, read as the reverse complement.
TAAATCTGATTATTTCACAGGGAGATGAGAGCTCTTTTTGTTCACCAAAACTATTGCCATTTTTTGGAATGGAAGAGGGGACAGCAATGACACCACTGTATGAAAATACTGACTCCAAACACATATGCACGTGAGTCCATGCACATTAACTCTGTACAGACGTATTTACTTAACAAGCTATATTTGTATTAGATTATAACACTTGTTTTTAGTAAATATGCCGTGAAAATCTGTGAAATTTGTCTTATTCCATTTGCAGTCTATTTTACTTATTACAAGCAAGAAATACCTTGTAATCGTATTTTTGTTAACTTATTTTTGGAGTATCATTTTTTGCAGTGTAGCAGACCAACTAAGAATTTCTTTGTGTCATTGTGGTAGAGCTTGATGGTAGATGGTCCTTCACCAGAAATGTAGTCTTTGGACCAACACAAACTGTAATGCATGGTTTAACTACCATGTAATCAGATGAGATGATGAGTAACAAGGCCTTATTAGCTTACCAGGCCAGCAACCATGGACTTGACTTCAATCCCTTAGCTGAACCCTGCTCACCTCATCACTCACACACTGAACACATTCATCAGGGTGAAGAATCAGCTACCATCAATTTGGAATTCTACCCTAAGGATAAGAGATACAGTTGCCATGTATCTTCCTTAACCTACCAAACCTTTTCCTTGGAACGGAGGCCGCCAGTGGAAGTTGTCATTACATCTTTCTCTAACAGGATGAGGTTTAAATGTCTATTCACACTCATATGCAACAAGTGTACAGTAATTAATCATGACAACAAAGAAAATAACGCAGAAGAAGACAGTGCTTTTTTCTCCCCCATTTTCCTTTCTTCCCAATTCCCACTAACCATGCCTTGTCGGCAGCTCCACAACTCCATGGATAGATCTGTGGGATGGCGAGGGGCGTTGCACATGGTGCATCCAACCACATGTCGTCCAGCCGCCGATTCTTTTCACACTTTTCATCCAACACAGAAGCCTTTAGTCAGATCATGCACGGGATGATTATGTTCACCGACTATACTTCCATGATAGAATTCACAGACGCCCAATCTGGACACAAAGAATCACTGGAGAGCGACGTGGCAGGATAGATGATCTGATTTATCTAATTCAAATCCTGGGCAGCACCATGACATTTTGCACTGCCTCATGCAGGAGACCCGGGGAGTCAGAGAACCCATAGTCAGGCTCGAACCACTGACTATCATTAAGCAGACTGTCCTACAATGCAGCGACTTAGCCCACTACGCCACATGGACCCACCTGAAGACGGTGCGTTTATTTGCAGTTTAAGAGATGTTCACAATTAGAAAATTATTTGCTTGGTCAAGCAGACTGTTCCACTATTCTCATATCTGAATTCGCAATGTGAGGTTATCGCAACCACAGGCTGGATTGACATGACTAGATTATGTTGAAAGTAGCACGAAATCAGAGTTGAGTCGAAGAAAATGTCATGGCTGGATTATGCATAGAAATGTGCCCAAATAACGTGCACACTCATCTCAACACACAAGATTATAATGCACCCTTCGCATGTAATCCAGTCAGAAGCATCTGTCCTTGGTCTTGACTCTCATTTCAAACTCAGCCACTGACCATTACCACACTTGAAATGGCTGTCCCAATCATTCACCTCTCCGACCACTGTGTCTGGTACTAATTTACACTGGGACCACTGGGCTGATTGGGCCGTGAAGCTGAGCCAGTCTTAGCATGTCTGAGCACACCTTCCTGTCTATAGGGCTTCTCTCCATGAAGATAACTGTCCACCCCTCTTCCTATTCTCCTCTATCCATCACACCATCCAATAACCCTCTGTCTCATCTACCTCCACCTTCTCTCTCGCTCACTCCTCAGCATGCCCCCTCCCAATCTCCTTCCCTGTACGTCCCGGCCAATCAGCACCGGCAATTCAATAATCAGAGGAGCAGACTTCAGGAGCCGAGGAGGTCGTCTGTCTTTTCTGTCTGACCTGTCGGCTTCCTGACAGACAGAAGTGTCAAGTCCTTCTCAACTGACTTGGAGTTAAATTTGGAGATCTGGGCTCCAAAATTGCATGACTGGCAAAGGGAATGTAAATAGCCTTTTGTTTTCTCCTCCTTCCCTGCACGTCTTCCCTCCATCTTCCATCCCATGTTGAAAGATGGATGATTAAATTTCAAACTCTATTTGAGTTTGAACTCGGTGAATCCTTATACATTAACATTGGTATCCATTAGATAATTCAACAGACCATATCACTTGTTCCTTTCAATCTTTATAATACTAATATATATATATATATATATATATATATATATATTGTTTTAGGTGATTGCGTGATGAAGTGACGCAACCCTTATTTTTTCGTTACTTGGGCTTCTGGCACCTTATCAGCCCTCGCAGTTTACACAATATTGATTCCATTCCACCAGGACCATATGCGTCCTACTCCGCTGCAGTGCACTTGTGAATTCGTAATTGATTGTTCCACTAGTTATTTTTTAATTGCTGTTTATAAGTGCGAAATCTCATTCATTCTCAAATTTACATTTTCACACAGCACTGAAAACAAACCTTAAGAAAAAATGTATTGTATTATCCCTAACACAACTTCAGTATTATTTTTGATCGTTAGAAATGTGCATTAAATTTGTAAAACTGATGACGTGATCTTATCAGCATTTCTCCTTCCAACGGAATGATAGCTTAGAAACTGCCCACAACGTGTCTGTGACTTCGACAAATGCGTCTTGTGGACATCGAATGCAAATCAACTTTTACTACTAAAACAAATGTGATGTTATTTTGTGATCGATAGATATTAAATGTATAAACCAGTTATGACAATATCTTAGTATTTCTCCATCGAGAACTTGCTAAGACAATATACATCCACCATTGTTATAAATGCTGTCTCGCAGGCTAAGTCATTTTGTATTTAACAGCTGCGTTTCTGGCAAAACTATACAGCCTAACACAAAATACTGTTATTATGCTCCATCAGGTTTGGTCATGCTTATATAATTTAGACACTCTGATAATATATATAAAATATATATATATATATATATATATATATGACACTAGAATGAACGCACCTTATTAACACAGCCACAATAGCCTTAAGCCACAATAGTGTTTATGGTTTTTTGTGTAAATATTTTATATAGTATTTAAAAATGTTACCCTAGAGTGATGTCATATACATTGCTTTTCCTGTAAATTTTTCCGACAACAGATGAGACTATATTTTGGTCACTTCTGTCTTGGATTTCACTTGAAATACCACAAGGTCCAGAATTCAATGCAAACTTTGTCTGAACACTGCAAGTCACATCAGTGATGGCAAATGTAGCGTAAGGACTTTGGCCTACTAGCTACCAATACACTGTAATGGGTAACATTTACAACGGGTCACAATATCATCCGTGAGCTATAAAACCTATCTTGCTTCAGTAGGTACAGATTTAACCATAATCTGTCACAGACACATTCTGAAATTAAATTGAAATAATAACACTATATGCACAACCAAGACATGCTTGTTAGCCAGCGAGGGCCACAGTAATTTAGCTGTAAAGTCCTTGGCCTACCACTTGCTAGCAACACACCGGAGCCAGTAACATTTAACAGGTCACAATTTTATCTGAGAGCTATAATATGCCCAATCTTGCTTCAATAGGTACAGGTTGAACCATAATTTATCACAGATAAATTTTAAACTGAAGTTCACACAATATACACAAACATGACATTGTAGCTAGCCATTGCACTCTCTACTCAACTAATAAGACTTTCAATGAATAGATCTCACCAAAATCGATCGACAGCTAGATTACCTACCCAGCTCCAATTCATACATCCTTGGCAATATTCTGTTAACCATAACGTGCCTTCTATCCAAGTACTTACACAAACAAAACCAATGATAATGTGAACAGGTTCCTTAACTGTTAGTGTAATGAATAACATTTCCAAAACACCTTGTTATGTCCCCAAGTCCTAGTTTGTGCCATTTTCCTATGTTGTGTGTGTGTGTGTGTGTGTGTGTGTGTGTGTGTGTGTGTGTGTGTGTGTGTGTGTGTGTGTGTGTGTGTGTGTGTGTGTGTGCATATTCTGTGTTCTGCGCTGTGTCTGGGTGTATTTTCTGTGTGGATGTATTTTCTGTGTGTGTTCCCTACAGGTGGTCTCAATCAATTGCTGAGTGAAGGTGATGAGGCTCATTCTACTCTGCTCCTGCCCCCTCATCAGTTTTATCAGTTGTTACCTCTTAAGCATGGGTTTAAAGCTCCAGTGTTTGGGTAGTTTATTCTCTATCTGGCAGTGTGTAAGGTGTGGTCAGCAATTTGCTGCGTGCTTTGGTTGAGTTTTGTGAGAGTTTGTTGGCTGTAGAGTTTGTGAAATTTTGTGATCTCTGTGTTTGGTGTGTGGTTGAGGCATAGTTTTTTTGGAGAGAACTTGTTTATGTGCTTTGGTGTGTGGTAATAAATTGATTAATATATATCATCATCATCAACATCTTTATACGATTATAATTCTTTTGTTATATTAACAGTCCTTGTTTTCTTTTTCTTCCCAGGGGAAGGGGAACACATTGGGAGTGTGTAGGCCAGAGCTGCCTGTGGGTGTACATCACCTGTAGGGTAACTTCCCTGTCTATACACACTAGGCTAGATCTAGGCGGACCACCCCCTGTATTTTGGTTAGGGTGCCCTGCCAGTGTGCCAGTTTAGATCATTTTCTGTTTTAGGTAGTTAGGACAGGTAAGAAATGGACTTTGTAATTTTAGTAGCTTTGCTTTGGTTCCATCCAGGTCCTTCTCCTTAACTATTTTACTGTGTGGCTACATAAAAGCCTTAGTTTTCAGCAGTACAGTTTGTGTCAGTCCTAACTCGCACCCATAACTCCATTCCTCTTTCTCTGTCCACCGAGTATCCTTGGGAAGTGGGGTGTCATGGTCCCCTCCCTCCATGGAGGTGTATGTAATACACCTTGGTACATGTGATTGTCGAAACTCAGATGATCTGACAAACAGATGTAATCATCTTCTTGGCTGGAGATAGTTGAAAGCAAAAATGTATCCCACTCTTTAACACAAAATACTTTCTGTCTCTGTTGTCATTGAGAGATTGACCGACGGCCATTTCCTAGTTGAACCGTTAAAGAAAGTTTCTGCCTTTTCTGCATTTCATCCTCACTGTATTCCAGCTCAAACATGTATGGTTCGATATTATCATTCAATAACACTTGATCAAAGTTGAAATCCTCCAGCTCTACAGCTATTTCAGCCATTGTAGAAAAAAGACCCTCTCAAGACCCTCTCAAATTAGCTAAGTATTCAACAGAAGAATGTATTCTCAAACTAAATACAAAGTTATATTATCCAATCAACTCAATCAACTCAACAGGGACGGGACAAAAAAGATATGAAAGTTAACTGAACGCTTTGCTGTAGTTTTCAAAATCCAACTATGTTAACGTAACCATAGAAGAATTTTAAAACTTATGTTGGCCAAGTTAGGAATTACAGAACACATTGAGAAGTTGTATTTAGTGACTATAGTCTGCGATTTTTGTAATTGCAAGACAATTTTTAGCCCCCCCATTTTAGTCCGGATGTGTAGTATATTGCTTATAATATATGCACAGTCTAAGTTAATTCATGGTCTTACCATAGTGGGTTCACTGGTTTTTAATTCTCTTGGGAAATTAGTTAATTTTGATAATAAATAAAGTATTACTTTAAAATGTTACCCTCAAATTTTTATTTAAAACATTTAAACTCTGTAAAATGTATATGCCACATTTTCTCAATTTAAAATAATTGTAAATCAACTTTGTATTCTTTTGCAGTTTAGGCACTGGTCATGGTACACCTTGTTGGGATAGGGTTAAACTCCCTGCAACGTCCTTGCTCAATTGACAACAAGGTAAAAATAATGTTTCTGTGTGGTCACATTTGTGTATGTTATTTGTTTTAATGTATAATCAGCATGTATAAACTAGCCATCATCTAAAAGTTCACTAATAATTTTGACTACATTTTATTTACACTTAATAAGGGGAAACACTGTGTGAGAGGAGTCCCATTGAATCTGAGTAGCAGCAAGGTGGAAACTTTGTGTTCACGCTAGTTGCTGCGGGGACTGATAAGAGTGGCACTTCTGCTGTTTCCTCAGAAACAATCTGGAATCACAGAGAACTTGATGCATTTTCAATGTTTCCTGTTTGTACCTGCTTTTATACAGAGAACTAAATCTGTCGACTGGGTATCAGCTGGTACCCGTAACAATTTTTGAAATTTTCTTAAATGTTACCAGTTTTTTTATTCCCTCTGTAAATGAGTCAGTTCTCCAAATAAACACATTTCAACAACAAATCTATACCTCCAAAATCCATACAAATGTAGGTAGTTTGAACCAAAATCTTTCATATTTGCTTATAAAACCTTGTAACCACTTACTTTAGGGTACCATTCATTGGATCAAACTAAATTTAAGGGCATTTAGAACCCCTTCTTCCAAAGATTTAACCATGTCACCCTTTCTAATGTAATGATTTCTTTTTCCCCCAAATAAATCCCAAAGTAACCTGGTTAATAGTTTGGATCACTTTATCAGCCAAATAAAGTGCAGGATGAATAAGTCTCAGAAAGCTTTCCATCTGAGATACTAGTATTCTGAATTTTTGTTTTCTTCTTGAGAATACTTTCAATATTGGCTATTTGCCTATAATTTAAATCCTTAAAAATAATAATTCCCACATATTTCACTTGATTCTTAAAGGGGAACAACAAAGTAATACTATAATTTGTCTATGTTCCTAAATCATTTAAATTACCGTAAATGTGACTGCCTCGCTCATCAGATAGCTCTGTCACTCAGGGAGATCAGGGTTGAGCCACGTAGAGATCAGGGTTGAGTGCTACGTAAATGTGTTATATGGCTCTGTGCGATGAATGCGCTTGATACAACTTTGTGAAATAAAAACTATGTGCATGATAAAACGAATTGTCTTTCACAAATAAACACCCAAATTGCTTTTCGTAAATTAAATATTTTTTCTGATAAAAGAGTCTTTGTCTGATAAGTCAGTTTCCTCAAAATTTCCTCTGCAAAAAGCAATAAAGAGTAGGGGTCAAACTTGGCACCGTTGATGAATTCCACTCTTCTCATAAAATCTTTTACATGATCTTCATGATATTAACACAATACTATTTGTCATTGTATAACATTATAATCACCTTCCAAAAGTGTTCACCAAAGCCAAAATGTTAAAAAGTATTTAAAATAAATAATGTTCCACTCTATTAAATGCTTTACATTAGGGATGCAATAATACCACTTTTTCATTGCCGATACCAATCTGAGTACTGAACTTTGAGTACCGATACGATACCGAGTACCGATTCGATACCAGTGTTTTAATGCTACATAATGTAAAACCTGCATCCCCTCATTGTGCTGTCAGTCTTAATAGAGACATGGGACATGTGTCTGAACTCCGAATGTCTGTAGTGAATCTAATAGCAGTTACATCTTTTAGCAAATCCAAAACGGTAATTTTACTCTATTGTTCGGGAGGGTAGTTTCAGACACATTGCCTCAGCTAGGATGGTGGATACCTACATTTTACCGTCCACCATATTGTTCATCCAACAGCATTTCATATTTGAGAGGTGCAAAACTTTTCTAACACTTAATTTATGCCACAATATTGGTTTGAATCAGTTTTTACTTTTGTACATTCATTTTAGAATAATCTATTTAGAAAACATGTCTGAGATTAATAATGAAATAATCTAAGCACTGGCTAAATTAGCTCCCACCTACCTGTGGAGTACCCCTTAATCATCTTCCTCCATCTTGACCTGGACCTTTTCCTGATGGTATCATTTTAGCCACATTAAATCCTTTATATCAATCTTAGAATCATATAGCATTTTAAATTATTATGTTTTCCAACAAATGCAAGAATAAATCTGCATAAAACCTAAAAACTTTATTCCATATCACTGATCATAAGTATATGAACTGTATTCCTTTCTTGTCTTCTTTTTCCAAACAACAGAAAAAATTCACCCCACCAACTTTTCTTCTACACACTTGGCTCTGGACCTTAGAAAAGCTTCATGCACTATCTTAAAATATAACTAATCTAGTTTAGATTGCAGATTTATAAATGTATTCCTGATTTATAAATGTATTCCTATCTATCTCTGACATTGACGCCTTCTTGCAATATTCATCAATGGCTTTGAATCAGTTGAGTTCTCATTCCTTCATTTCCTTATTTCTTTTCCAAATTGAATAGAAATTTGTCTAACCCTGTACTTCTCATGGCCTAAGCTTGTGGCTGAGTAAACAGCATTTAGACCCCAGCTTCAATGATGTGACTACTTCTGTGGAATATGTGTAGCATGAGTTATAATGCCATGATGGCACGCAGCCATCTGTTGTTGTGTTAAGGGTGCTAAGGCATGAAGTGCAGGGAATTCACTAGCTCGCTCTGTCGTTCACACGCACGCACACACACACACACACACACACACAAACACACACTCACAAAACAACAACCAAAGCATACCACAACTGGGAACCATAAGTCCACGTGCACAGGAACACGCATGCACACAAACAAACAGTGATGTTGGAACCAAACACGAGAGCCTTTCAGTTTTCAATTCATAGAACTGAATCAAATAAATAATAGACAAAAAGAAAGGAGCTAGTGATAGGAAGACAAGTCAATGCCCCTTTTCTCTCTCTCAGTGTGCTGCACCTCTCCAGCGCTCAGATTCCTCCTCGCACGGCACACCGCCCGATAGATTAAAACTGCATAGCACACAACGCTAAAGTGAATAGCACTAAAAATACCTCCATTCCACTGCCACATGAAAGGAAGCTGCCTTTCCCCTGTCCACTATTGAGCAGCCATTGATTCCGAGACAAAGGCAACACCTCCTCAAAGAGGCGAGGAATAAAAAAACAACACAAAAAAAATAGCAATCATACAGGCAATTATTTTCCAATCCGCCTGCAGTGGGCGATAATGTCAGCTCCCCTCTCCTCTCTGCCGAAAATAAAAAGAGGGGAAGGCGTCAGTTTTGCAGTCCTGCCATTAAGACGAATGGGCCAATCCCCAGAATTCCTTGCTTTCATCGGGGCGGTGTGGTACAGGGTCTCTGCGGACACACAGGCGTAGATTTACAGGCTCTGTATGGACGGATGCATTGTAACCTGGAAGCCGCACCTGCCTTGAGCCAAGGGCTTTATGGTTGTTTGGAAGCAGAGCAGGGTGCCCAGGCTAGGGGCACCGAAGTTGACCTACTGCTCATTTAGATCAAAGAAGCTTAGTCCACATAGACGTTTAGTGTCCTAAATACATTTCTCAGTCCGTTTCTCCTTCATCTTGTCAATGGATTTAGTTAAAGCTGGAATTGACTGGCAACAGGAAAGAAAAAAAAAATAGGGGTTCTCTGTAGGGTAGCATGCTACAGGACCCATATGTTTCCTCAGCAACACACAGCCTCTGGTATCCACTGGACAGGGACAAACAAGCCAAAGAGAAAAGCAACAAAAGAAGAGATGGAATGAAAACAGAAAGCTACAATAGGAGGGGAGACAGACATAGCCTAAACAAATCAGAACACACTAAGTTGTCCCTGAGCTTCAGTCCATATTTAAGACTGAACAGCGAAATCTGTCCCAGGCAACTGAACATTAACATTACTTACGCCCTAGTTTCCTGCAGCTGAACAGACTAAAGGAAGTAAAAAAAAGAACAGCAACCGCAGAATGCAAAATATGTATAAAGGAACAGATCGATGAGAAAGATGAACACATTGGACAGATTGATACCGTAGCTGTACAGAGTGAGGCAAGAGAGAGTGACAGAGAGAGAGAGAGAGAGAGAGAGAGAGAG
>JACXGM010005405.1:24098-35248 GCA_016801145.1 Umbra pygmaea | reverse complement strand
GAGAGAGAGAGAGAGAGAGAGAGAGAGAGAGAGAGAGAGAGAGAGAGAGAGAGAGAGAGAGAGAGAGAGAGAGAGAGAGAGAGAGAGAGAGAGAGAGAGAGAGAGAGAGAGAGAGAGAGAGAGAGAGAGAGAGAGATAGTTGATAAGTGTGTTAGATCAATACCATGCGCACACTATGGAAAAGCAATATGAACACAGCAACATTCCTACTGAAGCACTCACTGGTAATCAATGGAGGCTTAATTTTTATGAAATGAGATGTCCAGAGAGCATCAGACTGGCAGAGAACTGGTACTTAAGCTAATAGATAGGGATTACACATTGTAACATAACATTTGCATGTACCAACAAGCTGTGTAACTTTGGGAAACACCTGTTAACTTTTAAAGAACTGCAATAGGATATTTATCGAACATTGTGTAGTTTACTTAAACCTTACATTTTTATTTTTGTGTTTGTGTTTTTATTTTATTTACTTTTATTTATTTCATGTTTTGCTGGGGGGGTTGTGCTTGGTGGGCAATCATACATTGAAAAGAGCAGTAATACTACAGTACCCGCTAGTGGAAGAGTAGTGAACGTGCACATGGATCAAAACATGCCATTAGCGGTTAGTTGTATATATGGCTTCCATATTAGGAAGTTCTAAAGATGTCCCTTAGACTTCCTATTTGTATATCTTAAGTCTGGTTGCATTGGTGGAGCAAATGACATACACAAGCTTTGGCAATCAACATTTGTGCAAACAAATAATATTTCTGAATAAATTCATGTAGGCCGTACCTGTGAAGACTGGGACACGGCCTCGTCCAGAGCGGTGGCGCGACCCTTGACCTCTTCCTTGATTGCCAGGTAGCGTTTCTCCGCATCGCTGTAGCGTTGTCTCACCGTGGCCCCCTCCTGGTGGCTCAGCGCAGCCAGTTGGGGGCCAATCTTCAGCAGCTTGTCAATGTGGGGTTTGTGCTCCGCTATGGACTCCCTCAGCAGCTAAAGCAGGGATGGAAGGAAGAACAAATTAAAGAGAACGACAAGAAAATAAGAAGAGAAGTTGTTTTATGTGATTTAGTATCAGACAGTCATTACCACAAGACAGAAAGAAAAGAAGAGATTAAAAACAACTCATTCCAGGCAAACAAAAATGCGTTGCCAGGACGTCCCCAGAATATTAATAGGTTGTGTCATGGATCCTTGGACGTTATTAGGACTTTTCAAATAAGATTAGGCTGTAATATTGGGTTTAAACTAATGTTGTGATGTGTCAAGTGATTCCTGATTCTTCTAATTCTAGCCAATGGGAGGGTGGAACTATGACACAACTTCCTGCTCCTCCCTATTCCTGTCGCTGCCTCTGCTCTAATCACCCTCATCTGTTCCTGTTGTAGTCGCAGGGCCTCGGTGTCAATGGCAGGTGGGGGCAGCTGGGTGATGAGGGTCTCCGTCTCCCCCAGCCAGGGTTCCAGTTCCTCATGCGTCTCCCAAAAGCGGGCCACCAAGACCTGGGCCTGTTCCAGGGCTGAGAAACGCTCCTGGTGCCGCTGGCTCACAGCCTCATAGCACGCAGACAACGAGTCCATCTTCACCTGAGGATACAGAGATGTTAGAATTAGACAAAGTTGGTCAAACAATTATTATTCTGATTCACTCTGTTTACTATTGTGACACCGTTTACATTAAACCCTAAAATATGATATTCACCTCATTGTTAATAAAATGTTATACTATTGAATTAACTTTTCTTAAAATCTGTCATTACTTTAATGTAACAAAATTCTTCCACGGCAGTTGGGAAGCCATTCCCTATTTGTTGGAAGTCCCCACGTTCCTTTGCCCGATGACCCCCGACACACATTCTCCCGCTCTATCACTCTCTCTCTCTCTCGCCCGTCCCTCTCGCCTCACCATGAGAGCTTCTCTCTGCATGTCGCTGCATGTCTCCAGGATGTCATCACGAGTGCTGAGCAGCTGGTCCACGGTGTCTTTGTGTCGGATGATATCGATGTTGAAGGCCCTCTGGACCTGTAACTGGGCCACCGTCACGTCAGGCTCCAGACTCAGAGGACCCAGAAACGACAGCTTCCTCTCAGTCTCCGCTGCCCAGGTCAGCTCCGCATCCACCACCTCCTCGTACTGCCAGAGAGGTGGTTAATGGTTAGGCACCCTTAACTGGGTCGACAGAAACAGGTTACATACCGTTTTCTAGAATACATTCTCTAACATAGCTTATTTTTCCATTGAAATAGGTTTTTTGGGACCCCACACTGGTGTTTAAAGAATCACTCCAGACACCATAAAATCATTGTGCTGCTCATGATAACAACCAGCCAGAATCTGAAAATAACTTCTCAATGTGTGTTATACTTCTAAAGGTAGCCACCACAAGTGACTACAGCTAGATTCAGGGGAAACGTTCAGTTCACTTCCTGATCTTTACTTGTCCCACCCCTGCATCAAGTTGATTGAAGAATTAAACTTCCCTAGTGAGTTCAAGAATACTATGTATTGCAAATACATAGCTCAATACAAAGTGTTAGATCAGGAATTTTTTCTTTCTACAATAGCTAACTCATGTGACGAAATATCAGAAGAACTGGACAATTTCAGCTTTGACCAAGTGTTATTAAATGGTAATATCCAACCATACATTATTGAGCCGGAATAAAGTGAGGAAGTAATATGGCAAAAACAGGAATGTTATCGGGTGAATCAAGATGCTGCTATGGTTAGTGGCCACCGTCGAAACTATTGTTGAGCCTAGCTATTGTTTGTGAAAACTGCCCAGCAATGGCAACAGAGACAGAAAGTGTTTGTTCTAAAGAGTGGGACAGGGCTGAATTTTAGCTTTCAACCATCTCCAGCCAAGAAGATGTTCAGAGTTTCACATGGACCGTTGTGTATGGAAACCTTCAATACCTCGAAGAATGTACTGCATTACAAGCCGGGTCCAGAGGGTACAGCTAGTACCAAAAAGCTGGTTAAGATGATCTACTGTGTATTTCTTTGTGTATTTACATGGATGAATATGATGTAAAACTTTAAATAATCAGTCAGAGAATATTGCTCAATATGTACCATTTTGAGCAGGGTAGGTGGTGTATCTCTAGAACGTGAGAATTATAGACAGACTTTATCCTTAGTGGAACGGTGACTGGCTGAGTAGCTGAAGGCATTGTCATGGGGATAACGGCACTCTGCTGGGTGTAGTATAGGTTGTAGCCGATTAGCATCCAATAGCATTTCATTTGTCTGTGCAAATACTTGAATACGTCAAATTACAAATAATGGGTCACAGGATATTGCTCAATATGTACCCTTTTGAGCTGGGTATAACTCTCGAATGACTTCGTGAGAACTACTGAAGATTTTACGGTAAGTTTTAAGGTAGGTGTTAAAAAAAAATGGCTAAGTAGGCCAGAGGGTTATTACGCTCTGGAAGCCACTTGCTATGGGGCAGGTTTTTTCTTTAAACATTTTATTCTTTTAACACAACCTTTGACAAGGTATAAACACAATCACTCAATGTAACGTGTATGAGTTGAATAAATTCTGCAGCCATGGGTTAAAATAAAGGCATGCAGTACCTGTTGTGACCTCTGGATGGCAGCCTGTACCAATTGTACTCGCTGGGTGATGGTCTCATCTGCCGTTCGGTAGCGCTGGTTGGCATCAGCCACTAGGCGGTCCAGGCCCTCACGGGCTCGCCAAGGCACCAGGTCTAAGAGGGCACTGCCCACCTCGTTGACCGTATCAAGAACCAGACGCTTCTCTGCTGACACACACTTCAGCTCCTGTTAAAGTCAAGAGATACAATATGAATACTGTTTCACAACAACGGGGAAAAGTGACAAGAAGCAGACGCCAGATCTGTAAACCTCACTCATCAGAAGATTGTGATGTTACAAGACAAGATTGCCTCCCTAGCAGCATAATTCCAGATAAACACACCCACATTCACACAGAACAACAAACTCCTTACTAAGCTTTGCCCTCCTACCTTCTGTCTGTCCTGATAGGCCGGCGTGGCGTCGGGCTCCATGACATTAAGCTCCGCCTCCACCTCATCAAGCCATTTGTTGAGGTCGTCGTGAGCGCTGGCGAATCGCGTGCTGAGCTGCAGAGCCTGCTCTAGGGTACGGAGAGCTTTGCTGCTGCCCGACGTCATCTCAGCGTAGCGGGACTTGATGCCGTCTAGCTTCTCCTGGATCAGTAGCACCTCCTCACCTGCAGGGGGCAGCAACCACTCAATCAATCATTATGCAGGGGAATACATGTACTGTGCTTCTATCATAATGGACATAGGAACAGGTCTGACAGGTTGGTGGGTAATAGAGATATTTGGATAGGTGCTGTGGGGAAAATACAAACTTTCCAGATCTACAAGCATCACAGTCCACAGGAGTTTCCCACAGTCCACATCTCCAAATTTCCCAAACAATGCAGTAAAAAACATGAACAACGTTGAGGGTTTAGAGAGTTTAGTCGACACATGTTTTTTTTTAGGGGGCTAGTTTTTATTTTTAGTTTTTATTGACAGTACAGGAGGAAGCAAAATCCAGGGAGACAGGTAGGGGGAGACAGAGAGGAAGGGCACAGATTGTCGGCACAAACCCTGTCGCCAGGGGGCATGTTTAGACAGACCGGAGACGGGAGCTTAGACTACACCAACTCTAGCACAACCTGATGAGGGTTTTATTGGCTGTACTGTACCTGTGGTCTGCTTGAGCAGCGCCTGTCCGTTCTTGATGGCCTGGTCAACCTGCTTCTTCCTGCTTACGATCTCCTCGTTCAGAGACTGACAGTGAGAGGTGGAGAAAAGGTAAATGATCATCCCAGTATTAGAAGAACCAGTGTCTAGTCCAGTAGGACCAGTGTCTAGTCCAGGCCAAAACACTAATCCCTATGGTGCAGCAATATTGAATAGCGTTAATAAGTAACTCCAGGTTAAAACCATAGCAACCCAAAACTCCGATAGTGAATAGCTACTCCAAACACTTTTATCCTGCCATTGTTAATAAATAGCTAGTGCAGAGTCACACCATAGTATCCAGCTACTGTTAATAAATAGCTAATCCAAATTCAAACAAAAGTATCCTGCCATTGCTAATAAATATTTACTCCAGATAGTATCCTACCATTGTTTTTGTATAGTTACTTCTCAGTGTCCAGTATAGTACCATTGTTATTGAAAAGCTACTTCAGTCTCTAGTATCGTACCAGTGTGTGTTTGTGCTGCTGGGTTAGGACGTCCGGCTGGTAGCTCTGCACTGTCACCTGTCCCAACCTCTGGCCCACCTCAGCTAACCAGTTGAGCACCTCCACTTCATCCTCCCCAAACAACTGGGCATTGGCCAAGGCCTGGTCCAGCATGATGGCCCTGCGCTGGCACCAATCACTAAGTTCCGAGTGGCCTAGCCGCACCGCCCCGACACGCTCCCTCAACCAATCGCGGTCAACCTCGCAGCTGAGGGGCGCTAAAGATTGGCCGAGGGCTTCGAGGTGGGCGACCTCTGCTCTTTTAGAGGAGACTGCCTCTTGGACGGTCTGGGGTGGTGTGTGTGGAGACAAGGGTGGAGATGAAGGTGGACGGAGAACAGAACAAAAACATAGGCACCACAAATCAAATATGAAATGAGACCATGCAGAGAAATCATAATCAATAAACATAAATATAAAGGATGAATAAAAGCTGAAAAGCAACTTAAAATAATGTTTCAGTAATATGTAAACTCTATTGAAATTATATTAGAACATAAAGGGAAGATGGTTGAACCCACATTTCTCTACCTGGACAGTGTGTGTTCCATTGTGTTGCTATATTGCTTTTATCCACAATGCTTTGTGAAAGCCTTATCCACCCTACCTTGACACCCTCATCCACTCCCCGTTGTGACACACTCATTAATTCCCCCTTGTGATGCCCTCATCCACTCCCCCTTGTGACGCACTCATTAACTCCCCCTTGCGACGCCGTCATCCAGTCCCCCTTTTGGCACAATCCTTCACCCTACCATGTGATGCGGTCATCCACCACACCTGGTGACACACTCTCATCTATCTTACATGGTGAATCTCTCATCCACTTCACCTGGTGACACTGTCAATCACTCTACCTGGTGACACTGTCAATCACTCTACCTGGTGACACTGTCAATCACTCTACCTGGTGACACTGTCAATCACTTTACCTGGTGACACTGTCAATCACTCTACCTGGTGACACTGTCAATCACTCTACCTGGTGACACTGTCAATCACTCTACCTGGTGACACTGTCAATCACGCTGCCTGGTGACACTGTCAATCACGCTGCCTGGTGACACTGTCAATCACTCTACCTTGTGCTTTGTAATCTGCTGGCTGATCTTGGATGTCTGGGTTCCCATAGGCTCGGCGGTGCTCAGGCGTCTCTCTGTGGCACTCAGCCACTCTCCTAGAGGCTCCACAGCCTCGTGGAACAGGAGAGCCAGCCCCTGCAGCTCCTCCAGCTGGCCCTGCCTGAGGGACGGGATGGACAGACGGGGATCACTGTCTGGGTCTCCTTCGTACAACAGTGGCTCATTGTAGGCCCAAATCAGTATTAACATGAAACAGTCCCAAAACATGCTTAGTTCAGCTATGAAAAGACATTCAAAAAGTACGATAGTTACCGTTGCTCTGTAACTCTAGTTCTATTAGTGGAGCTCCGCCCCATAGGGGAGCTATGCTCCTATTGGTTTACCCAGACCAATAGGAGCATAGCTCCCTTATGGGGTGGAGCTCCACGGTATAGAACGGTAGGTTACCTTGCGCTGGCCTTCTCCAGCAGCTTGCTCCATCTCTCTCCAAGACTCTCCAGTTGTTTCTGGATCTTGTCTCTGTCCTGTGTCTCTGCCGTAGCTGCAATCCGTTCTCCCTCCCCTTGGATCATTTGGACCGTGGCCCTGCGGTCCTCCAGCAGTCTTTGTAACAACTGGACAATGAACGACACAGAAGGTGAGTCCAGAAATAACAGCAACCTGTTCTGCATTCAGACATGTTCTAGGGCAAAAGCGTAGCCGGTGGGTATCTGGGGTGATAGATCCACCCTCAATTATCCCCCCAAATATTTATGTATGCTTGTATGACACAAGCTGGTAAGCGCAAAAGGTTTCCCCCAATATCCACAGTCAGTCCATTAGGACAACTGCACTGAGAGTTCAACGTGCGTCACTAACCCTCAAGATGTGAAACGCTATGTGCTGCTACTCTTTCTATGTAGATCACTTGATAAGATGTTTTTCTTAGATCAAACTTCATATTCAGGACAGAAATTATTTTTTTCTGTTCCTCAAAATACCATCATTTAATATCTGGCCATTTCTATTTTCAAAGTGTTCATGTACCATGAGTAGTAGTTGTCTTTGACAGTCGTATGTTTCAAAACCATTCATAACGTTTCAGTGACGTTGTGAGAATCTCGGTGAACAGCACCTATCTTTAGGTTCCTTTCCACTGAGTCTCTGTGAGGCTCAACAACATTCAGTGATGATTAAGTAGACAGACCTTTGCTGTGCTCCTCCACACACAAACACAGGAAGTGTTTCAGAACACAGACTCTTGCCTGCCTGCTCTTGCCTGTCTGAAGTCATTTTTATTCTTAAAGTCTAATGATAGACAAAAGGATGTGACATTAAAATCAAGGAATACTTCACTCTCTCCATCTATGCCCCCATCTACATCGTCATCCCTACTCCAATGTAGATGCTCATCCCCTCACTCCATCTGGAAACTCATCCCTCACTCCATCTGGAAACTCATCCCTCATTCCATCTGGAAACTCATCCCTCACTCCATCTGGAAACTCATCCCTCACTCCATCTGGACACTCATTCTGACACCATCTTGACACTCATCCTTACTCCATCTGGACACTCATCCTTACTCCATCTGGACACTCATCCCTCCCACCATCTGGACACTCATCCTTACTCCATCTGGACACTCATCCTTACTCCATTTGGACACTCATCCCATCTCTCTTTCCTGCTCACCTTCTGTTCCTGGATCTGAGCCTTGACCACTCTGTATTCAGCTGACGGGGGCTTCTGATTGGCTACCAGCTCCTCTGTGTCACTTAGCCAACTCAGAAGTGGCTCCAGGGCATCCTGGAACTTCCCACAATGCAACAGAGCCTCCTGTAGCTGAGCGATGCGTTCTGCCACCTGGTAGAAGAACAATACAGTGAATGGGTTGGTATGGACGGTCTACATGAAAATAAAGATACGGTCTACATGAACATAAAGATACGGTCTACATGAACATAAAGATACGGTCTACATGAACATAAAGATACGGTCTACATGAACATAAAGATACGGTCTACATGAACATAAAGATACGGTCTACATGAACATAAAGATACTGTCTACATGAACATAAAGATACGGTCTACATGAACATAAAGGTACGGTCTACATGAACATAAAGATAGACATAAACCTGACTCTATACACCATTTCAACACAGAACTAAGCATAATTTCATTTAGCTGATACTCTTATCCAGATTTACAGTAAGAACAAGGAAATCCCCTGGAGCAAGTTAGTGTTAAGTGCCTTGCTTAAGGGCACGAGGAAAATTGGGCCACTCAGGAATCGAACCGGCAACTCTCCGACTACTGAGCCTTATGAAGCCCCTAAGCAGACCGACAGATGGATAAACGGACAGAGGCTTACCCTCTTGTTCAGAGAGTTCCACTGTAGGTTGGTGGTTTCCAGGTCGTGTTCCAGAGCCTGGGTGTCTGTGTGCTTGGCCGCACTCTGAATTAGGCCCTGGCCAACGGCGTTCACGTGCTGCAGCTTGGGTTGAATGATGTCCACTTGCTCTCTCTCCACAGCCTGCGAGAGGCAGAAGAGAGGGGGAGTGAACGAGCGGTGTGGGGGGACAAGAGAGTGGGAAAGAAAGAAAAACAAGGGGGAGCAAAGGATTAGAAGGACTACAGAGCAAGGAAGTCAGGGTGTTTGGAAAACCCAGAGCTGACCACCCCCCTTTCATCTGTCCGGCAACATTACTCAAACACGCTCACCACCATCCAGGCCTGCAGTCTGAAGAACACCAGCCCAACGTCCACAGAGTCCACGCCTCAATAAACACAGGGCTTAAAGGCCAATCTGGAGTTACATACATTTTTTGAGTGAATGTTGAAGAAAATAAGAGAAAAGCCCCAGGAGACATTGTCACGTTGTGTCCACCTTGTGCTACTCCTACGTATGCAAATGAAGTCAACGTGAAGAAGATCAACAGCCTAAAACAGGATTGAAAATAGAGGACACTCTTTGGCCTGTTTGCACATCTAGTTTTAAAGTTATATTTCCCCAGCCCCAACCCTCTTCCTTGTACAGAAACAGGGATAATTACGTTCTATATTGTTTGAATGGCTGTATTCTGCTTTAAATGCAAAATGCTGCTTTCCCTTAAAACTGTACTGAGATTACAGGCACCCAAATTTAGCCTTGTTGTTCCCACTGGTAGAGATGCCAAACCCTGGTGGGCACACACGCACGCTTGCAAGCACACACAAAGCTTAGAACTGGCATACACATAGACCAGAATTGGCAAATTCTCAGAAGCCAGGACAAAAGAGTTTCTATAATAACACTAGGACGCATGACTGGGAGATAAAATGAAGACCTAGCTCAAGTATTACTGAAATGAAAATCACAGTCTAACAAGAACCCAAAGGAATTTTCCAAAATGCCTTTAAGTATTGTTTGCCTTAGTGGCATAAAGGTTCAAAATGACTGGGCAGAATTTGTAAAAAGAAATTATATGACTAATAGTTTTGAACTTTTTTGGAGCCTCGACAAAGCACAGTGCTTTTCAATACCATGTAATTACATGGAAACGGCGTTGCGGAGGTCTGTATTTCATGCTGGGCTGTGATGAAAACGTTTATTTGATTCTCCTCATCTGCAGTAAATTTTGTGTGAAGAGGCTGTTTTTCGATACTCAAATGATGTGTAGGAGTGTAAAAGAGAACAGGAAAGCTACCAGTGTTGATTGTTTCTATGGCTGCATTTAAATCCAATTCAGATGTTTTCAGAAATCTTTTCAGTATACACCGTTTTCAGAATTGTTTTATTTTTTATTTTAAGTTGACTGAAAACAGCTTCTTATTTGTAGCAACAGCTTGGAGAGAAAGGAGAGTGGGATATATGAACAAATTGAATGCTGGGAATGATTAGGCTACCGGGGTTAACACCCCTACTCTTACAAATAGTACCATGGGATTTACAGAGCATCAAATTAAATTCAATCACAGAAGTCCAGTTGGTGAGCGTAATCGACCCGTACATGATCTGACGAAAGGCTTCCGTGTTGGTTGAGCAGTGAAAGAAGAACCGGCGGCTCTGCGACATGTGGTTGGATGAACCATGTGAGCGCCCTTCACCATCTCGCATCTGTCCAAAACGTTATGAAGCTGCCGACAAGGCAGGGTTAGTGGGAATTAGAAGGGGAGAAAAATGCAAACAAATAATAAGAAAGTGTCCATTTCTAAATAAAAGTCAACATGACTGGAAGCAGAGAGAAAGATTGGAGGCGAGTTTGTGTGTGGCACAGCTGTGTTGTGGTGATGGGCGTCTTCCCTGGGTCAAACAGGAAGCCTGTCGGCCTCTTCAACAATGAGACTCAGCCATGACCCACCCCACCCTATCCATGTCCCAGACTGTGTGTGTTAGTGCATGTCTATATGAACCTTTATGTCCCCACATGTATACATAGACATCAGAAGTTGACCATGTGGGGAATGTCCCCCGTTGAGGAATTGCGATTTATGGCTCAGGGGTTAGGTTTAGAGAAAAACTTACTTTTGGGCATAGTGTTAGCATTGGGGTTACTATTAGGTTTAGGCATTGCTGGCAAGTTTAGGGTTAGGCATTATTGAAAGGTTAATTTTAGACACTAATTGTGGGCTACTGAGGTTAAGGTTAGGGTAAAGGTAAGGGTATGGTTAGGGTTAGGAAATTGGGAACATGGATTTTTAGGTTAAAATTACTTCTCAAGTCCCCACTTAGATACAGCTGTGTGTGTGTGTGTGTGTGTGTGTGTGTGTGTGTGTGTGTGTGTGTGTGTGTGTGTGTGTGTGTGTGTGTGTGTGTGTGTGTGTGTGTGTGTGTGTGTGTGTGTGTGTGTGT